>JALPQI010010172.1:0-34673 GCA_025490895.1 Thaumatotibia leucotreta | reverse complement strand
GATGTACGTAAGATATATTTCCACTACGGTCTATACGATACGATCTAATGCTGGAGATCTGAACATCCAATATTATTTAAGATCATCATTTGTCATGATCATTGTGATGACAACATGGAAGATCAGAAGGCTGTACCCGTTTGCAAAGACACATGAACAGGGGCTCATGCACAAGTGTAAACACAGTCATGTGTTAATACACAGCTGTAAACTTTAATCCATTTAGTAAGTCACGAAGATCAATAAGTAAATGACAATGTACGGAGAATCCAAAATAATGACATCTCTACCCACATTCTAAAAACATCGAAATTGATGTCCAATTTGCTAGTCAGTTTATTTTTAGCCATGTTCGCCAAATTTGCCTTCAAACTACAAAAATAAATCATTCATGAAACATTTATAAAACAAGTTTTGTATGTCCAATTTGCGTAGAAAATCCGCACATACCTATGCTTTTCATATAATAAAAAAATAATTATTCAGTTTTTACTACCTACGTAGTTACTCTAATTTAGATACAAATGTAACCAAAATAAGGTCACGCTTCTGTAAACTAACTATAACTTCACCTAGGTTCAACTAGCAATGTACAAGTTGCGGAACATTCTCAAAATTGCGGGAATATACTCGGAAATTTCCGAGAATTTACATAAGAATTTAGGAGTAAGTTCTCATTGAGAATGTTTCCATGAGAACTTATTAAAAAAGTGTTAAGAAGAACATTGTATTTCAGAATAGAGTAAACAAGGCATAAAATATACTATAAAAGGCATATACAACGATTTTGGCATGATTAGATTGCTTGTAAAATTCAAATTGCCGAGAACATTCTTTATAGAAGTTTTGCAACTTATGATTATTCTCCTCGGTACACACCAAAATTTTACCTAAGCCAAAACATAATATTGTAGATAATTCGCTTTACTTCAACTACTTTTTCTTCCCGTCATAGCTGATTAAAATATTCCAAAAGACTTTCCCGATGAATTCCCTAATAAGATTATTGGACCTTAAAAGCGTTAAAGCCAACTTTTAGCAAATTAACACGTCCAAGTTTCACCCTTGGTACCGTTATCGTTTGTTCAACTTCTGGACCCTCGGTTACAAACTTTGTGCTAATTGCAGAAAGAGTTTCGATTTTAAGTGCCTTGATTGTGAAATCAAGGCTTCTTTTATAGGAATTGTTCTTGGAAAAATACATGCAGATTTAATTTATACTTAAGCTGCTTCATTCTTTAAGCCCATGACCCACCAGAAGCGAGTAAACGATGAGCTATCAGGGATAGTAACGGACGAAAGATAGTCACTGCCATGTAAATAAAAGAGAGAGCTAGCGATTGCCTTCGTCTGAGCGATGAATAACAAAATATCATCGTACCTCATTTATTTAAATCTTTT
The DNA here is from genome assembly GCA_025490895.1 of Thaumatotibia leucotreta. Taxonomy (NCBI): domain Eukaryota; kingdom Metazoa; phylum Arthropoda; class Insecta; order Lepidoptera; family Tortricidae; genus Thaumatotibia; species Thaumatotibia leucotreta. The sequence goes on along the minus strand of JALPQI010010172.1, from coordinate 33,272 downwards.
ACAATTTACTTTAAAAATTACAATCTTTTGTTCGTTTATATCGCTTATAGTTCACTTTTTATTCGCTTTTCAAAGGACAAGTCGCCAGAAAGCATTGTTCCAGCAGAGAAATTGCAGCTGTTTTTTTTTATACTACGACGGCGTCCTTGGTATTTATTTATGTACCTAAATCACACTTTTATAATAAAGTGGATCTTCTGTACGGTAATATTATAATATGTGTTAGTTTTTAGTAAAACGTCCCACTTTGTCGCTTACCGTAAAGACGAGATTTCCTTGTATCTTCATATTAATAAACTGACAAAACGGCTTTATGGCAAACGACAAAGTTAGCTTCAGGAAAAATGTAGCGTAATGTTTCACTTACCCAATTTTACCAAACCTATTATTTTGTGCTACTCGGCGGTTTATTATGCGAGAAATATTGACCTCCTTATTCTTAAGCATCTCTTAAATTAGCAAACCGATAAGTATCATTCGGCCGAAAGGGACATACAATACGCTTGCTAAATTAGGAGACGTTAATACATAAGGGGGTAATACTGTACCCGTAGCAATATGTTGATTTTATTTTTGTTTACAGATCCAGCTATACGGATTTAATAAGGAGTTGTACCACAACATGTCTGAGGCCCAGCACAAGTCGCAGGGCATCGTGGGCATCTCCCTCATGGTTCAAGTAAGAACTTATTTTACAGTACCCTAACTTTTATTTAAGCACTTGTCCAAGTACTTGGGCTATTTTATTTAAAGAAATATATCCTTCACCCTACTTTTCTTAACAAGTCATACAAAAATGACCAAATAAAAAAAAGTTGGTTTCATGAAATATCGAATATAGTTAAATCGATGATATTTGGTTAGAAGCAAATCGCCCAATTTACTCAACCCTCTGTCTATTTTCTAATCTGTACCAGTCTATGCACTTCACATTCACTATTTTTAATACTTCAATTTTGTGTAATCAACCACCAACACACATATTAAAATATTTAGCGAACCGTCGGTGACTTTCATAATTTAAGGCTTCAATCTACTTCATTGGTTGAAACTTTTGGAGTCATCGTACACGTGAGTAACCTATGTTCGCTAAACATTACAAAACATCTTAATTTTATTGAAATTAACTCGATTCTAATCAAATTAAGAAACTCTAGGTCCAACAACTTTCAATATATTAAATAGTCTCCACTTTACAGACTGCTATATTCTGAAGTTACGAAGTCTGAGAACTATTTTCATAGTTGCATATTTGTTCCAGATCGGTGAACCGACTAATAAAGAGCTCAGACTAATAACCAGTGCTTTTAACAGAGTCAATTATAGAGGTAAGCATTCAAATTATAGTGCAGAGTAAAATGATTTTAATAACTGATCAAAATTACATAGATCACTAGATAAGTTTTACAACAGATAGACCAAGTAAGCTGTCTCGTTTCACATTTGTGTATTGCAAAACCAAGTGACCTATGTAATACCTAAGAAAAATCTGATTACATCAGCCAATGAATCGTTCGAGTACGGGAGTACACGAATACATTCATATGGAGTTTGGCTAATCAGCGCGTCAGTAAAACAGTAGGTAAATAAGTATGTAATAATGGTTATAGCCAAGTGTTAAAAAACGAACAACACGAATAAAATTAAATTTCATTCAATATTTTACATTGCATTATGCGAATGAAAAAGACAGTCTCGGCAATACCAACAAGAACTTGTGGAAAAGTACTATGAAATTCATTATTGCACGCGTGTAAAAAATAATTAAGTACACCACCATTCTTCTTTACTCTTAAAAGAACACTTTTTGAGCATATGCATTGTTAACGTTACTGCAGGAATCGTACAAGAGATTAACCCCATCAAACAAAAACGTCTACTAATTTAACAAGCCGCTAAGTATTGTTTGTTCCTTTCTGTCTTATAGACATATTCATAAGATTGTAAGGGACAAAAATACTTAGCTTGTTAAGTTAGGAGACGTTTATGAATAAGGGGGTAAGAAAATTAGTGTCCTGCTAATGCACCTCCGTTATTTTAAATTATTGCCTCAATCAGGTTACTCTTTGCAGGCAGCTCCGTTTCCATCAAGCATCTACCTCTCAGCTCTTTACTTCCAAACACACAGCAGTATCTCACGTACGAGGGGTCCACCACACACCCTGGCTGCTGGGAGACAGCAGTGTGGATCATCTTCAATAAGCCCATTTATATTTCTAAGCAGGAGGTAAGACATTCGAATTGGAACGGATATCTGTTGCCACCAAAAAAGTAGACGAGATAATTGTACCTACAGCTTCTGATAAATATAATGGCCGGCATATGTTCGAATTTCAACGTATCTCCGCCGTCTATCTCTTTTTCTTCAATTGTTTCCTCACTGCTGAGGATCATGACTCCTTTTCCCTCAACCAGTTGTCTTCATCGTGACCATCGGTTACGCTTCGTTGCTTGGTGAAGTGCAGCATTGACTGATAAGTCCAGCTCCTTAGAAATCTAGTCTGACCACCTCTTAGATCTTCTGCCTCTAGGTCTTTTGCCGTCGTTTTGCCAGTCACCATCAGGCCTTCCAAGTCGTTAATCTCTCTGCATGCAACATGACCAGAGTATCGTACTATTCGATACAAGCAGGTAGTAAATAACCGCGGTCTTTTTTCTATCTCTTACATCATCAGCCTATGATAGTCCACTGCTGGACGTAGGCCTTTCCTTTTAGGTATGCGTATGGACGCATTAGGAGGTAAATGCCCATAATCGCCACGCTGGGCAAGCGGATTGGCGATCGCAGTAATGTGTCCACTATGATGACGCTGCTGCCAATCATCAATCTTTTATCAAATAATGGTCAGTGACACTTCAATCCCGTAGTCGACTCTTACGTCACCCGCAGGAGGAGCAAATGTATTCTTACTGCCGTCACCACACGGCTTTTCTATCTCTTGCGATAGCGATATCTCAAATAAACCAAAATCGATTGAAGCATTACGTAATCCTACGTGCACGAACTCATGCACCCAGTCACGTACTCGTAAACCCTGAAACAATACACTCCTGTTTTGGGCAGTCGTGTAATAATCACTCATGTTCAACAGATGTACGCCCTTCGTCGTCTCATGCAAGGCTCGGACATATCACCGAAGGCCCCGCTGGGAAACAACGCGCGCCCCACGCAGCCACTGCATCATCGAACCGTCCGGACCAATATCAACTTTAACAAACAAGGCTCTCAGGTAACGTACCACGTATCAGACTATCTATTTAATAAATTGGATGTGGCCACAGAATACATATTAGTACAGTGGACGTCAAAGATATCATTGCGGCTTAAGTGCCAGAAATATATTTACACGACCTTAATGCTAAGGCAATAAAGTCGTGTAAATATATTTTTGGCACTTAAACCGTAATGATATCTTTGACGTCGTCTGTACAAGTACAGAAAACTATTTCCAAAAATCCGTTAAAAGAAATAATTACTCTTACTACGATACTATTAAGTTCAAATTCCCACTCCGCAATGCTAAATGCCTAGGTACGTTAAATGTTATCTAGAAGTGCGCTCTCTTTCTATCGTAACTGGTACCTTTTCTGAAGGAATAAACTTGCTTTCTTTAAAAAAATATATAAAACTAGCTTTTGCCCGCGGCTTCGCACGCGTAGATTTTGGACTTCTATGAAAAAAAAATGTTTTCAACCGACTTCACAAAATAAGGAGGTTACCATTTTGATCGCATGTAGTTATATGCATATTACACGGAATCCTGTGAACAATGAATCCGCTTATGTGTGGGGTTCAGTTGTAACCTAACTCAAACCTATTTTAATAACCGTTCATTTCTGCGTGGGATCGCAATGGTCGCAGTTTTAACCTAACCTAAAACTACTTTGATAGCCGTTTGCTTATGTGTGGGGTCGCAGTTCTAACCTAACCTATTTTAATAGCCGTTAGTTTCTGTGTGGAGTTGGAGTTCAAAAATAAAATAAACCTACTTTCAAAGCCGTTCGTTGCTGTATGGGGTTACAATTAAAACCTAACCTGAACCTCCTTTGATAGTCGTTCGTTTCTACGTGAGGTCGCAGTTCTAACCTAACCCAAAATCTACTTTGATAGCCGTTCGTTTCTGTGTGGGGTCGCAGTTCTAACCTTTCCTAAACCTACATAAGTAGAATCTTACCTTATTACATTATGTCTGAAGTCTGGTTCATTGAACAGCATTTTTTTTTTTTTTTTATTTAATAAGCAGGCAAGCAGTTAGAAAACTGATGTAGCCTGTATCCAGTGATCATTGTGACAATAATCATAGTCAAGTTGTAGATGTGATGTATTTGTCTAGTCCATTTATAAACTTATTCACATTTTGAGCTGAGATCACGTCCTCTGGGAGTTTATTCCAACATCTCACTACTCGGTTGCTCAAAAAGTGTTTAAAAGGGTTACTGTGAGATCTGATACTCTCCAGCTTTAAGTGATGACCTCTCAGACGAGTGTTGTTATTACGCTTGAACATCTCATGAAAATCCTTGAGGTCATAATGTTTAGTTAGTATCTTATACGTCTCTATTAGGTCCCCACGTTTTCTGCGGTCTTTTAGAGTAGTTAGCTTTAGTTCTTTTAGCCTTTCCTCATATGGCTTGTTTTTAAGTTGCCTTGGCAGTTTTGTGAAGCTACGTTGGATTTTCTCTAACATCTCAATGTCTTTGGCAAAGTAGGGACTCCAGGCTTGAAAAGCGTACTCCAGTATAGGTCTGACGTAAGATTTGTATATTTTTAGCATCATATCTGGTGTAATAGTTTTGAAAGCTTTTCTGATCAGGTAAATTATACTTCTGGCTTTTTTGACTGTAGTGGATATGTGCTCTTCCCATTTCAAATTTTCGGAGATCTTAACGCCCAGGTCAGTTTGTGTTCGTACAGCCGTTAGTGGAACGCCTTCCAAGTTATAAGTCAGGTGGGGATTACGATTTCCTATATGGAGAACTGTACATTTGGCAGAGTTTAGATTGATCAACCATTCTTTAGACCAGCTTGCTATGGCATCTAAATCATTTTGTAGTTGGTTATAGTCAACGAGTGGGTTAGAAAATAGTTTAGTATCATCCGCAAAGGTACTAATACTGCACTTGATGCGCTGTGGAAGGTCAACCGTGTACAGTATGTAAAGCACCGGGCCTAGGACTGAACCTTGAGGTACTCCACTGGTAACATATTTGTATGACATAATTAAATAGTTAATTGCAAATAAACTACACGAATTAAAATTAGCAACGCAGGCATCGTCCTTTCCTGGGTGAACTTCAGCAAAAATGATGCCACCAAAATTAGGCGGTTGAAACGCTCAGATATTCACCCTACTACGAAACAATAATGAAATCCGCAACAGGCTTCATCCTTTTCTCTTATGCTAGAATACTCAAGCCAAAACATTTAAACCGGTGATGAGTCAGTCAATCCGGACTCCCACCACAGTGACTCGATAAACCATAGATACGATATCCATGATGTTTTTTTTACTGTTTAACCATTTCACCCCTTTCAGAGGTTGAATTCTCAAAAACCTAAAACACATCTTTATCTTTTTATCTTTATTCTTCCTATAAAGTTTTGAATAAAATGGTTTAAATAATCAAGTTTTCCCATACAAACTCTGGACCCCCATCATTAATTTTTTTTAAACCATCCCTACACCCTTAATGGAACCTACGTGCTAAATTTGGAATCTCTAGAACCAGAAGTAAACATAAATAATTAACCCTTGTCTGTTTGATTTTCGATAATTTTAAATAAAGGTTAATTATTTATGTTCTCATTTAATTTACAGAATACTCCTGCGAAGTTTCGGATAAAATAGTCCAACTAATCTTGTTTCACCATACAAACTTTGGAGCCCCATTTCAACTCTTTAGGAGGTGAATTTTTAAAAATCCTGGAATTACTTTTCCTAGATTTTTATTCTAAATTAGTTTACGCAATATGAAATTTCTTAATCTAAAACTAAACTTTTTTAATACAAACTTTCAACCCCATTTTTACCCCCTTTGGAGTTTTTTTTTTAATACAAGTACTCGAGGTAAAATACTCGTACTATATAACATGGTAGAGGTATGTAGATAATACCTACTAATAAGTACCTACTTCTTCATTGGGAACAACACTTTTATGACGTTTTGAATTAAATAAATAGCCCAACGAATCTGGTTCCTCCTTACAAACCTTAACCTTCCATTTAAACCCCATAGGGAATGAATTTTCAAAAAACCTGAAACACGTGTTTACTTATTTATTGTTAAAACATTCATTGAATGTAAAGTTTCCAATAAAATAGCCCAACTAATCTTATTTCCCCATACAAACTTTAACCCTCCATTTAACCCCCATAGGGAAGGAATTTTCAAAAAACCTGAAACACGTGTTTGCTTATTTATTGTTAAAAACATTCGTGTGAAGTTTCGAATAAAATAGCCCAACTAATCTTATTTCCTCATACAAACTTTAACCTTCCATTTAACCCCCATAGGGAATGTATTTTCAAAAAACCTGAAACACGTGTTTACTTATTTATTATCAATTAACCCCTTTAAGGGAGGAATTTTCAAAAATCCGTCCTTAGTGCGCCTCTAGACATAATAAAGAATCTAAATGCCAAGTTTGAACTCTCTAGGACCAGCGATTTGGGCTGTGCGTTGATTTAAGTCAGTCAGTCAGTCAGTCAGTCAGTCAGTCAGTCAGTCAGTCAGTCAGTCAGTCAATCAGTCAGTTAGTCAGGACATTGCCGTTTATATATCGACGGCCCCTACGTAAGTTGTCGTAAGTTGAAAATGGCAAGTTTACAGGAGAGCACTTTAAAGTTTGAAATGTGTACGGTAGTCACATAGTTCAATGGATTGCTTTGAAAATTGGCATGATCAATAACAAAGATACTATCTTTATAGTGATATAATTACTTCTCTGATATATTTCATATTTTTGCCGGAATTGCACTTACGACAGTATATGACGGAAAAGATAATCTAAAAATTGTGGTATGTATTACTTACTTCACTTTACGCCGGTGGTCATAAATGATCATTGATCGTAAGTAATACATACTAGAAGATACGTTGGAATTATGCGTGTAAGTTTTGTCGTATCTGTTATTTACAACATTATTTTGCGGACACATTATAAAAACTTTTTGTTAGTTACTATATTATACCATTTAACAAACAATTTAATAGTATTTTTATGGAACCCTGATGGAAGATTTTGAGAAAATTAAGCAGTTTAATAGTTTTTTTGTATGTTTTATTATGAAAAATAGATCAAGTAAAGTGTTTTTGTACAGTTTTTGGAAAATGTCGTGTTGAATGAAGACGAGACTATGTAGTTGAGTTTGATGTAGCTTCATTGTTTGCGAGTATTGGAAACTATAAAAATAATTAAAGATCTTGTAGCTCGTAACGACTGTGCACATGAAATTCATCGAACATTTCCTGAATAGTTGCTATTCCGTTTGGCAAGGGGAGTATTATTTGCAGATTGAAGCAAAGAGTTCTCTTATAATGTAGTTCTGGTACTGGTCAACATTTTCATGGATAAATTTAAGCAGAGGGCATTCAAGAGTTGTCCGAAAAGGCCGGGATGCTAGTTACAAAATGTGGATGACGTTTTTGCTGTAATTCCTGATAGAGTTGTTGATGTGTTACTAACCGATCTTAATGAGATGCATCCCAGAATAGAGTTCACAATTAAGAGAGCGGTGGATGGGACACTTCGTTTTCTTGATGGGTTATTAATGCTAGGTCAGAATGATCGTCTGTCACAAAAAGCTACCTGCTAACTGGCTTATACCATTATCTCGCAAACCTGTCCTCGCCGTTCTGTGATTCACAATACATGCGAAATGAGTTTATATCTTTTATTCACATCACATCATTCGCCTATTTCGGTCCACTGCTGGACACAGGCATCTCCTATTTATTACCTCCTGTTATCTAAACAATTACAAATGTTGCAACATGTCAGACGAAACGAGACGTTGGAGAGCTTGGAGAGGAACAGATATGGTTGGAGACAAAGTCAGCGTACAAGGATCTCAGGGACGTTTCAACATCACCACACAGTAGAGAGGGCGCCATCATTCTTGCCTCATATTACAGGAGCGACAAACGGAATTGGACGCCTATTACGCCGAAGGTGTAGCATTAAGACCATTTTGCGTCCTCATACCAATATGAGCACTTCTTAAGATCCCCAAAGGACGGAAATTCACTTGGCAGCTCGGGTGTTTATGAAATACCGTACGACTTCGGTAAGGAACGACGTAATGGGTCTACAAGACTCGGAGCACATTCGGAGTGTCAAGGCCAGGGAGATAGATATAGCTCGGCTGTGGTGGACGCATACGATACGGGCACATTGCATTTCCTAAACGCTTTGATAAAGCGAGGATGCTGGTACGGTAAAGATGCTACCTGCCACGGAAGATATACAGAGCGATTAACATTAACAGTAATTTTAATCGGAATGGGGGCTGGACTGAGCCAACAGCATAGAAGCCGGTAATCTCGGAGCTAATAATGATAGTTTTGTGCACACAGTGACTTCGTGTGCTTATCATCTGTTACGTAGTGTTCGGTGACATAAACCCGCAGTCTGACATGGCATCAGTGCCGGCGCAAGACCACCCTCAACCCGTTTATCTCAACGGGCTCAGCGAGCCGCTTGGTGTTCATTTGTTTATATCCACTTTTTATATTTACCGAATATACATGAGTTTAGCCGTTTTATTATAATTTTGTGCATTTATTTAGTACACAAAAACTGTCTATCATTCAGCATTAGGAACGTAGTTTTGAAATTATAATTATATACATGGCAGATTAATGACTTCTCTCACAGTGCAAAGACGTAATAAAAAATCAGTTAACAAAAATGCCTTCAGCTTAAACTACATCATAATTATGAGATCGATATCAAGCGTTTTTCAACGTAATTATATTCTGCAGCTGTTGGCGGTTTCATTCAGTCAGCAGTCAAATCTTCGAACTACAGACGATGATTTCACTGATGAATGATGACTAAATACTCATAAATGAACCCACCAACTGCTGCAGTGTTTAATTATGTAAGTGATATGATTGTTTTGTAGTCGTCACTATCACAAAAAATGCCGTTTTATTACAATGGCTTATGTATTTATTTATTGTTTGGTTCAAAAAGAAGCGGCAAACCTGTATAATGAGCAAAAATGATTGAAATACGCCGACATTATAATTGTAAATTGTAGTAACTTTGTATTTGATCCGGCGCATACTGTCTTAAATATCACTTACAATAGAAATTTAAAAACAATTTCCGACGAAAAATGTCTCAAGTACACATACGACACAAAAAAATAAATAAAATCCAACGTAAATAGTAGTATGTTAAACTTAAGACAAAACACCGATCTTCAAATCCGAAGTAAGTTGTGGTAAGTGATAACATACTACAGTATTCACCGGTATTATTAAAAAATTGTCAGCATCCATACTAATAAATTCACAACTGATTTCTGAGTGAACTCGAACAGATTGCTTACTTTGCTTAGTGTTTTTAAATCATTTTTATTTCTGAACCGTCTTTTATTTCATCTCAGACTACATTTTGTTTAACTCCAACGGCCGTTTCGAAAATTAATTTTCGTCTCGCAGTTACTTTTGAGTTTGTTTCCGATGTAGTGTGTTACTTTTATTGAATAAAATGTATCGTTTATCCATTTTTGTTTCATCTAGTTGTTAGTTTTTGGGAAAAAATTATCGCTCTTGAAAAACCTCTGCCCCACCGCGTATAAGATCGTAACTAGCACTTACGCTGCGCGAGCGCGGGTGGCCGCCCCGTATTAACTATCGTAAGTACACTTACTACAGTATACGACGATGCTTTTTTAAGTTACGATAGTTTTCGGGTGTCAAAAACCTATTTGTAATAGGTTTTTTTAATTTTTTCTTCGTGGAACGGAAACATTGCTAAAAGATATAATGTTTTATGAAATAAAAAGAAAAACCCAAATTTCAAGTTACGACAACTTACGTAGGGGCCGTCGATATATAGATTAATATTTCATTACTATCTTTTAATATTGGTCTTTATTTTATTTTTTTATTGTTCATTGAATTCTCTGACAGCGGTCGAATTAGTACGTAGCTATTCGACGAACAACATTCGCGAGTGCGCGCCGTGCGTCACCGCTCGCCGTGAGGCTCTACTGATAGCCTCCCCGGGGTGGCTCTGACAGTTCGAACCGAAAGCGCTATTTGGACAGGCCTGATGTGACGTCACTTAAGTATATGTCACATAAAACTCATGTTTTATGTGACATCGATCGATGTGACATGTGACAAACGATCGCCACTATATATCATCGCCAAATAACTTCATAGTTATTTGGCGATGATATTTAGTGGCGATCGTTTTGACAGTTCGAAAAATAATGTTGATTTGACTTGCCAATCCTGCCATTCATCATGCCTTTTAGAAGAAGAAATGGTTAGATTATACATTTCTTGTAATTGAACAAACTATCCTCCTGCCGCCCAGACAATAAAAAATTCAATGAATTTTGAATTCATAGTGTAGGAAATAGAATAGATTTTCTTTTGTTGGAGGAGACCTTTTTATAGGCCTCTGGGCGGCTAGAGGCTATATCAGACGCAAGTCTCAGTAACATTAACATCTGTGAACAATAAAATCTAATGGATACAAAAAAACTGCATTGAACAATAAAAACGGGCAGCGAACGGTAAAAACAGCAGTTTATCAAACGCAAATGAGCTGTTTAGAACGTGTGAACAAGAACTAGACTGAGATTGTGCTGCACTCAAAACAGCAGTTCAACGGAGCCGATGATTATTTTTTTTTTCATCACTACATACAAATATGTAGCGAAGTATGATACAAAACCAAACCGCTTCTCGCTGTTTGTCTGTTCTTAGGCGTAATGAAGCGTAGCTTAGGCGTAATTTTAATGCGATTTTTTATAGTAAGACTGATAGAGTGATTCAAGAGAATTTGGGCCCATGAAAAGCTGAGGTCAGTTGTTATATAGTTTGACATAAAACACTTTTATGTAATGTGAAAATTACCAAGTTATGGGAATCCATTAATTTTATTAGACAGACTTAATAAATTACTAAATCTTACATAGATACATCATCAGCCTCTCTCGGTCCACTGCTGGGCGTAGGCTTCTCCTATTATAATGCGTCTACAGCACGCATGAGGAGGTAAACGTCTATAATCACCATCACATTTAGTTTTGTTTTATAGACATTTTACTGCTATCTACTATAATCTAGCCAGACTACATTACAAGATCCCTAAATTATTTGTAATCTGTCTGTTAGAAAGTCAAAGCTTTCCAGTAATCAATCTCATAATAATTAAATGACAAAACTTTGCCAGTACGCGCGATTTCTATTACAATTACCCAATAATGTATACAACGCTCCATAGACGCCGCAAGTCTCCGTTTCTATTACAGTTTATTTACTGCTTCTGGCTCCAAGACAGTCCTCAGATAAGTTTAGTTGCCTGAACTTCAGACGAGCAGCTCTATTTTATACCCTCGAGTAATACTAGGATTAAGATAAACCGAATTAGGAAAAATGTCAACTTACTTTTACGACTGATAAACAAGTTTCTTTAGTGGTTCTTATCGTAAAAGTCGTGGAAACAGGTGAAAATGAAATGAAAAGACAATCAAGTTCATAAATGCATGAATATAAAACAAAGTGCAAAAGTATGTAGAAACAACCTTATCATATTATATAAAGGATAGTAGGTATAAAATTGATTACTTGCAATCTGTAGTTAGTCAAATACCTAGTCGTGTACCTTTAATGTTTCAAATACCATATTATTCATATATTAGGTGAGTATGGGGATGCGAGATCAATAGATTATCAAATTAATTACCAATAACTACTAATTATACTAATCGTCAGAATAAAAAAAAAGTAAACAAACATGCCTGTCTTTCATATCATTTGACGTCTTTGACACATAACGTAAAACACGTTCACAGATATATTTTTTACGTTAATACTAATAAAAATCAATAATTATAACTAAAAATGCTTATGAACTCGATACTAAGCACAGATGTCATATTATTATATACCACAGATCAAGCAAACGTATCTACTTAGCGTGTCAAATGAACTCAGTAAAATCTACTGAGTTGTCCGTCTTTAATCGCAGCTTGCAGCTTTCGGGCGTCAAATTTTGTAAGTTGAAGTGAACAAAAACATTAATAATGCCTCCTTAAGTAATATTAATTGCAACAACACACAAAAATATGAATACTCAAGGGCCTGAGACATATTTAAAATCATAGGCAAGTAACAACTTCAGTACAAAATCTGACACGCTCGGCCGTATAATTATGGCCATAATATATAAATGAATGAACTTGTTTCTTCTATTCAAATCTCATTCTGTGCTACTAAGCGTTAGCGATTGGCAACTTGGCTAAGTATCCTGTAGTACAGGATACTTAGCCAGGACCTGTACGCTAAAGCAACTCCATGGTTTTCAGAACCATGATAATTGCTAAAAATCTTAACTGACTAAATATGCAGTTGCATTGCAGCCACAAGATACTAACAACATTATTTACTTGCCCGAACCTATTTCAATGCACATCGAACACTAGTAACGGTCGGGTAAGCGCTGCTATAACTCAAGAGGGTGTTACTGTCAAACGGACCCGTATCGCAGCTTATAGGACACCGAATGTAAGATGGTGGCTAGAAATGTGAATAGTTTCGATATTTCTGTCCAGATTTAAATAAACATGTGAAGAAAGTTAGTTATCGTTATCATATTAAACGCCTTGAACCGTAGCAAAATCATCAATGCCGTTTAAAATGAAAAAAAACACAACTTAACCCCTCGTGTGTCGCAATTTTTTTTTTAATAGTTTCCTCGTCTCTGATCAGTGCTTAGACATACGGAGGGTCAAAAGTTACACAATATAAGAGAACATAGAAATTATAGAGAACGTTACCTATTAAAAGCAATCTATTTTATACCCTACACGATAAGTTTCATATGTATATTGTCACACAAACTGGAGTTGATAAATGACAAAATTAAGGAAAAGGCCACTTAATTGTCAACAAAAATCTAAGTTTAACAAATGTTATTGCACATAATATTGCGAAAACACAAATCAAATTATTTATTAACTAAATACTTACTTACTTTGTACTTTTTTTTTAATTTTTCTCGAAAACGACCAAGATCACCTATGTCCGAGGTGGGGATCGAACCCACGTACTCAGCTTTCGCGTTTTTCTTTGGTATATGACATCTAATATTTATAATTTATATAGTATTAAGTAGTGTGACTACTGGAGAAAAATTAAAAAAAAAAAGTACAAATCAAAATATTCAGTTAATCAATAATTTGATTTGTGTTTTCGCAATATGTTCAATAGATGGCAGCACCATCTCTCTCTAGCTATTCTAGGAAACTGTAAAGTATTCTAATAGGAGGTGCAGGCATGTAGTTAGTGCTTGCCCTTAGAGAATGGTCAAAGGCGCCTAGCCTTGTAAGGGATTGCATATACCCGATAAATTTGACCGGTGGTTGCTAAGACCGAGTGGCCGAGGGGTACAGGCATCAGCCGCGAAAGCTGAGTACGTGGGTTCGATCCCCACCTCGGACATAGGTGATCTTGGTCGTTTTTCTTTGGTATATGACATCTAATATTTATAAATGTTATTGCTTTTAAGTTATAATTTTAAGAACGACCCAAAGGTGACAAGGTCTACGAGTGACAAGAAAAATAAATAAATATCTTCGGACATCTAACACAAATCGACGTAGTCCCACGGTACGCTCAATTAAGGCTTGTGATGTGGGTACCAGACGACGATATATATAATAGATAGATACATATATATAGGTAAAAGGTTATTGACCCTTGGTCTATCAAAAATTAAAAAGTTAAAACATTGCAGTCTCGTTTCCCACACTGTTCCGCCTACACTATGCCATTATAGATGCACAGGCTATACAGATGTGCACCGGACTTCCGCCATAAATCGCGGGGGATCCCGGCTAAGACGAGCTTGTTCGAGTCACGGCAGAAATATAATTTACAGCCGATGTTAATTAACCCTGCAGTGGTTGCGGCTATTGGACCTGCAGTATACAGGATGTCTGGAAAGATTTCTTTGAGTGTTTATCAGATCATCATGTTTTTAGTCCACTGCAGGATAGGCTTCTCTTATGTGTATGGACGCATTGCCGCTTTTTGACGGCAGTAAGAATACAATTGTAGTACCTCAAATCTTTTATTTATTTAGTTATGAAACAAAAGGTCATCCATAAACATATTGTTACAAATCCTTAACTTAACTATGGACCTGTAGTTTCCAAAATCGAATGTACATTTAAAGGGATTGAAAGGGATGCTGCATAATATAAGTTATGTTGTTTAAGAAAAAACAGTACAGAAGTAGTACGAATACGAATTAGAGAATACGAATCATAAAGTAACAATGAAATTAGAGATTTGATGAATCGCAAGGTGATAAGATTTATATGCTTCATAATATGAACTACCTTTAAAGAAAGTATTCAATATAATTATATTGAATACTTATATATATTTACTTATAGTATATTTTGATTTGGACTTTCTCCTGGTTTATCCAAAATATCTTCCCGTGGGTGTCGTAAGAGTCGACTAAGCGATTAAAGTATCCGTTTTTGAACAACTACGGAAGCCTACACTCAGCATGGTCCAACATGCTCTTGGCCACTTTTCTTATTAGTAATCAGGAGATCCTGATAATCCTGATAATGTACTTTTAAATAAAAAGGATACCTAAGTACAGTATAAGTACAGCTATGTGCTACTAGTTCGATAATAAATTGCGCAAATGCGCAGTGCGACGGTTACCAAGTCGCATGCTTAAATGACGTCATATGCATTCTCCTACCTGGTTTATCCAAAATATCCTTACACACATACACACCTAATCTAATCTGAACTTTAATCAAATCGTGATTCGGTCGTTTTTACTGTTACTTGTTTGATGGAGTTATGGTTTTATTAGTGGGTTTAATGGGAATAGTTAAAATCGTTCAATTAAATATGGAAGCTAGTTTAGTGAATATTATTTTCGATGACAGAATAGCCATATGCTGTCTGTGTATGTGATTAGGCCTGATTAGGTTTCATACATTTATTTTTAATTGACCGTTCAAATTTTAGACGGTTAATTCTGAGGTCATTTTAATGAACTTTTACTGACATGCGAATCGAGAAAAAAATCTGATGTTCCATACAAAATCTCTAAGACATTTATTAGTAGGTGGAAATGTATGAAATGAGTATATTGCCTGCACTTATAGGCAATATAGTCATTTAACCTACTTTATCAAGTAACTAACAGAGTTGCAACTGCAAACTACTTCGGAAAGTTCGCTCTGCTCGGAGATTTTGAAGAAGTGCTAACTAGGTACTTACATAAATTAGATAAACTTGGACGGAGAAATAAAACATTCTTAATATCTATTTACCCCAACCCCCTTATTGATAAAAGCCTCCCATATCATAAATGCGTCAATAGTACTTGTAATAAGAAAAATATCATAGTGGTTTTGCTGGGAAGATTCTCTGCGGCAGAACCACTTTACAATAAGGTTTATAAAAAAACTAGGCATGTAGAATTTTTCCAACTGGTCGTAGAATTTTGTAGATATAAGTAGTTTTTTTTGACATATTTATGTTTATTAAACTTCAGGTGGTTCTGCCGGGGAGCATGACGTCATGATAAGTTAGAAGACTATAATAGTGCATTACGATAATACAAGTGCGAAAACTAATGGGATGGAGCGACGACCTGGTAAAGGTTGCGGGTGTCCAATGGATGCGGACAGCTCACGACCGATCTTTGTGAAACTCTCTGGGGGAGGCCTATGTCCAGCAGTGGACGTCAATTGGCTGATGATGATGATGATGATGAAGTGCGAAAAACATTAAGTCAGAAAAGAAACTAATGGCGAAAAATCGAAATGGGCTACGAATTTCCTTTTCCACGTCTATCGTTGGACGTTTTTCAGTACAGTACCTATGCTTAGCACATTAACATTGTCAGTATGTCGCCGCGAGATAGATTTTCCATCTTTTACTAACTATATGCATAAAAGAGGAATGAATAGTCTATCTCACGGCGACATATTGTCGCACCAATCCTGTGCTAAGCCTACAGATTGCCCTCCGAAGTTTCAAACTGATTAAAAATGATACACTTCTCACACTAGTGTGTAAAAAAAACACCAACTGTACTGAAAATACAATAATGCGAGGAAGTCACCAGCTCTTCGGTCTTGTGCTGGGGCTCCATGAACCTAAAGTTTCTACGTCAAACGGTACAAAATCGTACTCTTTGCCGAGGCCATCTAATATTGATATATAAATTGTACAGATTTGTAAATATTTATTATAAAAAAATTCAGGCGTGTCTTCGTACTGTACTTTAGTTTGTCTTTCAATATTAGTCATTTTTTTTTCTATTTTGTGATACATTGATATAGGTACCTGTCCTAAATCTATACCGAAATACTTTTTTGCATGGTATAGTATAAAAAAAATAACGACTCTTATCTTACTTACAACCTTTTGTTTTGCATCATTAACAATAGAAAAGTGCTAGACTGCTAATTGTCTAGTCAAAACAAAACAAAAGGTCGTAATATTTCCCGAACTTTTTTTTTATTGATTGAAAGTATTTTTTAATGATAAAATTATTTCCTCCACAGATAAACAGCAACTGCCCCGACATGTATCGTAATATGCATTATACAGGTAATTTTATTTTTATTCCTATTGATTTTCACTTTAGATGACGACGATGTATGCCATTCTCCTGGAAATATGGAAGCATGAAATATGTTTAAAAACTCTATTTGTGGTTTTTTAAGCTGTACAGTGCAAGTGTTTTTCAGAATTCATGAAATTGTATTCCTAGCCAGAATAGATTAATTAAATAGTAATATAAGTCTTATAAATCAAGAACGAAATACGGGTCATAGATCCCGATCACTTACATAATCAATAGTAGATATTTCATTTATTGCGTCAATAAATTTTTTGAAATCTAAAAAACACTTGTAGATATCTTTCGATAACTTAATTTACCAATTCTTCTCTACACATGCACGACGCACGAAATGGACTTTTTTGAAGAAATGTGAATGTATTTACCTGTGTGTTTTTTTAATGATCTTTGTTACATATTTTCAGCACGATACTCACGCAAGATTCGTACCAAAAAAAGTATTGCATGCAAACCAAAGCATGTCCAAAAAAAGTGTCACAAAAAAGTAGGTATTCGCACTCTTCAATCACACTAACGTCACCTATCGGCCCAGCCACGACTATTAGCTGCGGCAGCAGTTTTTGAAATTCATTGCGTGTCGTCTCAACTAACCATAGTGCGCCGCGCGTCTCGACCGCGCAATGGGCATATAAAACGCTTGCCGTGCCGCAATTCGCTCAAAGTCGTGGCCGAGCCGTACCAGAGGGCCTAGCACAAGTGATAATTACGCGATGGTAGCTTACGGCTTTCTCACGGCCATCCGTCTCTTTGTAATCAATAACCTTTTAAACGCCGTAGTCTGATATATCAGAAATTAAAGAGCTATCCTCGCCAGAGTCTGATAAATAAGACCAAGGTCTGATTGGGTTTTTATGATAAATTTCCCAGTCCCATCAAATGCAAGGTATAATCAGCATGCACGATGAAAAATTGGACGTAGTTATGCAAAAAGGAGCCAACCCACATGAATTTGTCGTTTCAAAGATTAACTTGTTTATTTTGATTTAGGTATGGTGTTAATTAGAATGATAGATTCTTGTATGTTGGTTCGCTTTTGCATAACTACGTCCAATTGACGGCGGTTAAAAGGTTTAATTAGAACTGCTATCGCGCATCACATTGCTAGCCCTCGAAGAATAAAGTGTGATAAATCATTAATTTGGCCGACTGTTTTGTACCCTATGTGTTAAAATATTATTATACAATACACATAGCTAAAACATTGCTTAGACTTGAAAATTTTTGCATCATAATAGGGTACAAGCGAGTAGCATTGGATGAGTTTAGCTACATACCATAATATTGCAGAAAGCCACCAAGTACTATTAATTTTGTTTGTCAATCTGATTTAAGCTTAAACATATTTGGTCATCTGGTATATTAGCTTGGTTACTTTCTGAATTGTCAAAATATGAAAGTTGGTCATCTTCTGAATAACTTATGCTTAATTTTATGTCGTTTGTAGAAAATTTTTGTACATGTTCATTTAAGAGTTTTATACTTTAAAATTTAGATATTAAAATTTGTCTGTCGATGTTGCATGTGGTAGTAAAATCATCAATTCATTGATTAAGCTAATAATTAGCCATAAATCATAAATATCATATATATTAACATTTTGCATTAAATTATTCACATTTATGATCATTCATTTATCATTCACATTTTAAACAGGGTGTAAAAAAATAGTTTCCTTAAATGAACCACATTTGTATAACAGTCTGCACTTTTAGAAGATGCTTGCAGTGATTTTTTTTCATTCTGGCCAAAGATTGCAGACAAAGATTGATTAATGTACTGTAAAATCGCCCAACTATATATAATCCAGTGCTCCAAATAGAATCTTCTTTTTGGCTTTATCCAAGTTTTTTACAAGGAGCTTTTCCTAATGGAACTGCAGATTAATATTATAACGATTACACGTAATCGAATATATTATATTTAGTTCAGGGTTATGGTTGGAAACTTTTGCACTAAAGCTAGGTTTTACGGTATCATATTTTTTAACTTCGCCACACTGACGATTAATATAAGGCTTCCATAAATCTCAAAAATCTTGTCACTGCGACTAAGTTTGAAATTATACATACATACATCATATCCCTAAATTTTTACGAGGTTAAAATCATATTGATTTTTAGATTTTGAACCTTAATTTTGTTAATTAATTATTTAATCACAAAAAAATAAGTTATTCATACATTTGGCCACAAAAAATATTGTTGTAATGTAGTACATCTGATTATTTTTTTGGAACCGTATTGTTTTCGCGCGTTCAACATTACCCATTAATAAATTTTGTTCATTTTCATTAATGAATTCCGTAGCCGTACCTTAACGTAACGCGCACTTACTATCTATACTCTGTTTGGTTTGGTGTTTAAAAAAAGGTAAACAATCTTGCAGTATCTTTTTATTGAAAAATGGATATAAAAATCCAAACTAGGTGCTTAATGAATCAAAAACAATGTAAATCACTGTATTTCCTTTTTATATTATATATATTTGCTAAAACTTATTTTCTACTCATAGTTTTCAATAAAAAGATACTGCAAGATTGTTTACCTTTTTTTAAACACCAAACCAAACAGAGTATTATAATTATGGCTCGTTCGAGCCATAAGGTTCAAGCGGGATAGATAGAAAGTAAACGTGCCTTAAAAACGTATCGGCAGCTCATGGCAGGGCTACACAACAGGTTTAATGACATTACACATTGTGATGATCTTTCGTCACGTTATTTTTATTTCACTACAGACTTCTTTTCATAGATAAAACGGGATGTTTGTAGTATTTTCTTTTTTCAGCAACCCAATGGCCTCGTGAACATAACCTTCGGTACAGGAGCGCAGAAGATTTAGCCATGCTGCAACCCAACTAGAACCTTACCTCCTTGTAATACTATTAAACGAAATAGGTGCATTCCACGAAAAAGTCTACTTTGTCGGGAACGTGACGGATATGACAGCTACCTTATAAATATATGGAAAGTGTGAGAATTCTCTTGAAATACAAATATAGTTTTATAATTAAGATACACCAAAAATTCTATTCGTAACTTTCATAGATGTACGTGAAGAACGGCGTCACGTACCCGACATCCTCTTGGAATGCACCAATAGGTGATGGCAGCAGTCTTGGACACATAATCATAACCGTCTCCTAATTCAGCAAGCAAATATTGTTTACTCCTTCCCGCCTTATCAATAGTATATGAGATTGAAAAGGACAAAATCAGCTTACCTATCACTGGAGCTGTTACCCTATTCTCGTAAAATGTACCGTTTAGGTTCGATTTTACCAAACTTATTTGAAGAATAACGCTTACTCTTTGATAGTAATGTCAAAACTCCATAGTACTTTGACATTGATATTAGAGAATAGGCGTTATTCTTCAAGTACAAGTTTAGTGAAATAGAGCCTTAGTTCGTATTTAACGGCTTGTTTACAATTGGACGTAGTTATGCAAAAGGGAACCAACCCACAAGAATTTTTCATTCATTTTCATAACACCATAAATCAAAATAAACAAGTTAATATTTGAAATGACAAATTCATGTGGGTTGGTTACTTTTTGCATAACTACGTCCAATTTTGGGTAATATGTAATTTATACGTTCATTGTATCCTTGGTTATAAACATAACGTAGCCTATAATAAAACAAAATTATATGTACGAGTAGTTAAGTATAAGAACCATACTTGGAAAGTACTTAATTGGAAATCTTATGATGTCTGCTGTTAGATTATTTTCACATAGATTTAAGGTAGTGATGCAAATGGATACATATATTATGCATAATTCGAGCATTTTTGTAATTTTTTAAGCTTTGTAAATATAAAACTTTCGTTGACTGTAGGCAGAGTCAATATATAAGTTATTAGGCACTGGTCTCACCGCGAGCTACTAAGCTATGAACTATTGGCTACAAACACGAACAAAAGATACGTACTCCTGTATAAAAAATGAGACACGGCGATACTCGCCCGGCGGTGATAGCTGATAGCTGGGCGAGTATCGCCGTGTATCTTTTATTTACACCGAAGTGCGTATCTTTTGTTCTTATTTATAGCTGACAGTTCATAGCTTTTAGCTCGCGGTGAGACCAGTGCCTTAAGCCCTAATTTATATTAGGTATATATGGTATTTAGTTTTAGCCCTGAACATTATCCCACTTAGATAAATGCTAGTAGGTCAATTTCGCACAAACTGACAAGAAGTGTGTCGCTTTTCAACTTATTGGGTTTCCATGTTAGGCGGTTTTCCTTTTCGATTCGATTTGCCCACTAAAGTGGTACGCAAATCGCATCCAATGTGACAATCCTTATTTATAGTCGTCGCAAAACGATCGAGCGACTCAGGGTATAGTGCTATTTCTTTCACTTTTATCTGTCGCTAACAAGTGTAACGGAGATAGCATTAGGTCCTCAGTCGCCAGATAATTTTGCGGCATGTATAGTATCGTAATACGTCAATTGTGTAGACAATATCTTCCTGAATAACAAATTAAGCAATACAAAAGTGTAACAATGCTTTTAAATACGATTAGTACTTACGCTGGTACACAGATAAAATGTTAAGGCATGAGGTTCACTTTACACTTAGGCACTGGTCTCACCGCGAGCTACTAAGCTATGAACTATGTCCTATAAACACGAACACAAGATACGCACTCCCGTGTAAAAAAAAAGAGACACGGCGATACTCGCCCAGCTATCAGCTATCATCGCCTAATACTGTAATAACTTATTATAATATTATATGTATTATATCCGTAACGTTGTTTAAAGACCATAACAGTTAGTATTCAGCTTATTGTTGAAATAGGTCGATTTGTGTAAGATTGCCTCATCCCATGATATTTATTAAATTATCCTAATATAATCACCAAATTAAAAAATAAAAAACAAACAACTTCAACCGATTTCTTCAAGATCCTGTCATCAAATCCTACTTTCTGAATGTAAATTCTTGTAACTGAATGAAAATTACCAAAAACGCCATACACCTATAAGCCTATAACATTTGAAGAGATCCCTCGATTTCTCCAAAATCCCATCTTCAAACCCCAACTTGGTGCCAACGGGACCAACCGTTGGTTATACACGTTCGATCACAAAAATAAATCGGTTAACGCTTCTCGGATATATCGGGTAACAATAAATTTTACTCGAATTGAGAACCTCCTCCTTTTTTTGAAGCCGGTTAATGAAATTTACTAATTCTACCTATTATTATGACTCAACTGCTACTCATAAGGTAAAAGAAACTTACGATCAAGTGTAAAGTGAGCCTACTGTTTCTACTGTTACTTGCGTAAATTTATGAAATTAGATGTAGCAATAAGCCATATAATAATTATAAGTATATTCATGTACATATTAGATCTTATTATAGAGAATAGAGGGAAGTATCGGATTTCGTCCACAATTTAATTGTATTTACCCAAAACATAAGTATACAGGTATATGCATAAGCTTTGGCAAAATATATTGTATAGTTTTGCTTCAAAAAGTATATATCGCCAGTAGGCGTATGTAAATTTAAAATTTGGACATCAGACAATCGAACTGTAAAATAAGGCAATGAATTATAACTATGTAAATACATCTCAATTCTGTAGAGATATTTTGTAGGTGTCTTAAGGGAGCAAATAAATATACACATTTTATGTAATAAATACATTCATAATTTAATGACAATGGGACTTACCCACTTATACATAAACGTCTCTCTACTTAGCAGGCGGCTAAGTACTGTTTGTCCCTTTCGATCTTATAGACATATTGATAAGACAGAAAGGAACGATACTTAGCGGCTTGCTAAGTTAGGAGACATTTATGAATAAGGGTGAATCATTAATATATTTCTCAAACTTGCAATGAAATGTTAACAATTCGTTCCAGTAGCGGATTAACCTAACAGAAGTAGCATAAACTACGTGCCCCGCGTAAAAGGGGGCCAGGCTTCAATTCAAAAAATCCGCTGGCATAAAAAATAGATCAATATCTACCAACATAGGTAGAACAGGATGCTTAGCCAAGTTGCCAATCGCTAGCGCTTAGTAGCGTATCATAGTCTTCCCTCTCTGTCACTCTTTCATATTAGTGCGGCAAAGACAGTTAGCTGCCTTTCGCTTACGATTGACGATTAAGCGTTAGCGATTGTCAACTCGTCTAAGCACCCTGAACTAAATTCAACGTTCGTAAGGATGGCTAAACAAGCCACTAGAAAAGAGGCGTTTTTTCAAAGGTTTTTTTTTCTATATTTGTAACTAAAAGAATATAAGAAACCAGGTGCCCGACTATAAGGTGTGCCTGTTTAATCCAGCTCTGTTCCGTATGTCAATATGATTCTATTCTGAACTTGAAGTTTACCAAAGGAAATTCCACAGGCAGTCTTTCTCCAGCTATGCTATTCTCTTATTCACACATTCGACGCTGCGTTCGTCAACGAGCTCGACGTCGAGACAGCCTTGTCTAAAATCCTAGCTGCTATGCTATTCTCTTATTGACACATTCGACGCTGCGTTCGTCAACGAGCTCGATGTCGAGACAGCCTTGTCTAAAATCCTAGCTGTCTTATTTGACATTATGAATCGAGGCTGTGAGTGAGGTTGCGGGCGAGTTCGTCGCTGTTTTTCGTTAGAGAATACGAAGTTCATACATTAAACGTCAAACTCTTGACGCAGTGTAGTTCCAGCTCACGCCGCATTCGTCGCCGAGCACTAGTGTCGTTTAAAGTACATTTAGTGAATACCATTTTTAGGCTCGACGCTGCCGCAGCGCTGTCACAGCGATGACAGCAAGGCGATTTCCTTAGTGAATAACACTGCTGTTTTATTTGACATTAGGAATCGAGGCTGTGAGCGGGGTCGTGGGCGAGTTCGTCTCTGTTTTTCGTTAGAGAATACGAAGTTCGTACATTAAACGTCAAACTCTCGACAGTCTCGACGCAGTGTATAGTTCCAGCTCACGCCGCATTCGTCGCCGAGCACTAGTGTCGTTTAAAGTACATTAGTGAATACCATTTTTTGGCTCGACGCTGCCGCAGCGCTGATACAGCGCTGACAGCAAGGCGGTTTCCTTAGTGAATAACACTGCAGTACCAGTATGATTCTACTTTGACTACTACATGCATTTTTGAGTGTAATTTTATGACCACTCTCTTTAAAAATTTGGTTGAGCTTTATCCCCTCGTAAAATAAGAGTTACAGTTGGTAGCCACAGTAACGAAATGAGAATTTACTCGGATCTTTGGTTTTGGTTTGGTTTGCTCTATCCTCGTCCTGCCCAATGTGATTTATAAAGGACATATTCGATTTTTGGCAAATAATTAATGTATAGCTCGTTTATGTTGAGGTAACACTCAAAATTATTTATTTTTATGTAAAATGTAGACCAAAGGAAAAGCGACTATATTTTCAAATACATTAGGTTTAAATTTCAATAGCTCAAACTTTGTATGACGGGCAGGACGAGGCTATAGTTTTCGATTTTGTAAAATAGATTAACTTTTTTTTTATGGCATACGTACATTATTGCATTTGATAAAATATAATACGCCGGTATCAAAAGGCTTATGGTTAGATTACATTTAAGATTTAAAAAAAAAACATATTTTTACTTCGAGCTAATGCGGGATTTAAAAAAAAATATATAAAAATAACTTGGGAGTATATCATACATTATTTCCGTTTTGCTGTAAGCTTTCTTAATTCATTATTTCAATAATTGAATAAATATTTAAAATAATTATGTGTTTATTTATGTGCAGGTATTTAAATATGTTAATAAATATGTGTTATTAGCTGTTAATTTGAAATGTTAAGATTTTATATAGATGTTCTTGAAAAGCTCATATACTGTAAGTATAAACCTGTAAAAACTATATCTTAAAATGTATACTGGTAGCACTAGTCTTGTGTCGTCTTAAACCTGATATTATACAATTATAGAAAATCAAGTATTTTTATTTTAACCTATTTACAACAGTTGAAACAGATACTTTCATGACAATTTTAAATCGTTCTTTATGCTTAAATAGTAATATCGGTCGGTTGACAACCAATACTCACTAAGTAACAAATACTTACTTGAAATAAACCTCGTATCTCAGTTTTGATTCAATATATACGAGATTGCTAGCGACAGTTTTTTATGCCGATGAAATTTTTCCATACATGCGATCTCGTAACATTGCTACGACAGTAGAGAAACACGTAGCCGTGCTACGGCGTAGTCCCGTAGCAGAAAGCGACAGGCTTTCATTTTGATTCCAAAGGTATCTGCCAACAATCAAAACGGTGAAAGTAGCATATCATGTACAGTGTACATAATTGTTAAAATTTATATAAAATTATTAAATATATCTTATACCTATTTAATAATTATTCATCATCATAATCATCTCAGTACATTGCTGGATATAGGTATCTTCTATTAACTATTCGTATAATATCGACGCCCAGGTAAATGCCCATAATCACCAGCGGATTGGAAATCACAGTAGTTTGTCCACTGTGATGACCCGGCCGTGTGGTGACGGCAGTAAGAATACATTTGTCACCACCCCAACTCCTGCGGGTATCGTAAAAGTCGACTAAGGGATTGAAGTGTCACTGACCGTTATTTGATAAATGATTGATGATGGGCAGCAGCGTCATCATAGTATACACATTACTGCGATCGCCAAGCCGCTTGCCCAGCGTGGCGATTATAGGCATTTACCTCCTAGTGTTTCTACAGTGTGTGGCTTACAACCGGGGTGAACATTTAAACGGTGCATTAATAAGCTGATCAACAATCGTTTCCACATATTGTTATTAAAAAAAAAAACTTTTTTTCGTAATTTTTTGTTTTAGTATTTTTCATTATTATGGGTTCATTTACTTGAATTAAAAGTTATCAATAACTTATCATTTTTGAATCATTGAAAAATTTTTTTTTTTAATTAGTGTAAAAATATAAACAAAATTATTGTTATGACTTCGTACCTGGTATACTATCAAGATGTCTTGCGACTGACAAGCTACGACATCGTGATGCCAAGATCCAGTACTAAAGGTCCATAGCTTTGAATGACAATATCTCCGAACTTAACCACTTTGAAACACCGGGACCTTTACAGGATTATTGCCGATAGTCTAAGGAGTCTCGTTTCATTTTTCTCCCGTGTTAAGGGCCACACACTGTATACGCATAGTTAATGGGCATTTTCACTTCTAGGGACACCCAATTAGCTTAACTCTCACAAAAAAGTTAACTCCTTGATAGGTATATTAATAATATAAGATAATAATATTAGATTTAGGTACACACGATATTACTATATTTTCCTTCTGTATAAAAAACTTTACACCTACTTATAAACCCATATCAGAAACACATCATTGCACATCAGCATACGCCCCGGCTGCGACATTTTTAAAACTTATTACATCCACTGGAAAGCTAAAACCGGAAACTGAGCGGCGGAAGTGGCCGGCGGCCATGTTGTCTGCGGCTGAACTTCCGGTTCCGCCGCCGGTTGTCTTCCTGCTGAAGTTGTGTAACACTTTAACATGTTTTTAAACATGTCGCGTTGCACGGGAAATGCATTAGGGTTCGGGAGTGCTGTTGTAGATACATCAATATATCATACGAGTACATACAAGGTGCCCACGAGGAAAGGGAAACATCCTAATGGCATATTCCGGAGACTAAAAGAAGCAAAAAATGTTAAATGAGTTTTGGTTAAATCTGCAAAATACCATTTTTTTTTCGTTTTTTTTTTGCTGTTTTATTAATGCACAAAAAAAGGATTCTATTAATCAAAGTATCGCAACAAATGCACTTTAATTTTTTTTTTTACATTTGCTAATTAATTAATAGTACAGGTGTAGTGAGAAATTACTTGCCTTCGGAAACGTTCGTGAACACATGCTGTTTCAGGCAGTGTCACCGAGTCTGACTGAAGTAGCATGACAGCTATTACTGTCAGTCTCAGTGAGATAGACTGAAACAGCATGACGTTGACGAATGTTTCCGAAGGCAAGTCATTTCTCACTTCATCTGTACAGTGTGCATCAAGGGAGGTAACTACGGAATTACTAACGCGAGTGTCCGTCAGGCGGAGGGCTTTTATGACTCGAGTTAGTATTCCGCTTACCGACCGTGATGCATACAATGTTTTTCATCACACTTGCCAACCAAAAAATAAGTTTTAAGACATAATAGTATTAAATGACGTACTGACATTTCTATTACTCCCTAGGGAATTTCACTTTTCTATTACTCCCGCTACGCGCGCATGCAATGGCGCGCTTAGACAGCAAGTGTGATGAAAAGATATTTTTGTTCATTTGATGTCTGTCAATTAAGTTTGACAAGACTAAGACAACATGGTGACAAAATCGTTTCCTAAAATGCGTTTATCATAGCGTAACGATCTAAAATGGTTTTTTAGAAAAATCTAATTTTCTCTTAAAATAGACTGAATCCAGAAAACTTCATATGACATTTTTAACTTCAAATTTGATCAGAAATCCGCTGTTGAATTTTTTCCCTTTCCTCATGGGCACATTGTATACCAGGCGTTTCCTATAACTAGAGTAATCAATTTAAAAGCCTGAGTTAAAGCTCTTAAAACTAACTTACATTTTAAAATATTATTGAACCGAGTTACTCCGGTAATTTGAGTCGATGATTACTCGTCGTGAGTACACGTCCTGATGGTCGGGCTTTGACCGACGGTGCTCCGTACGAGAACCCTATTAATGGGTCGAAACATGTCGAGTAATCATCGACCTTAATATGTTAGCGACCCTCTAGTTGTAATTAAATAACACTTTTTCATTTTTTTTAAATAATCGATGGTAAAATTATTATAGTAACATTAAAATTCGAACGCGCAATGTTTTGCGAATTCTGCGTTTGCCCTGTGATGTTTGTAAGGTGACAAGCAAATTGTGTTTAGTACAAATACTTGTTCATTGGTCAATTTGGTCATGGCTTTTTTCTATGTATTTATATATCTATCATACAAGGTGGCCAAAATTAAGTACATTATCTACCGTTGCCAGGTTTTGAGACTCAGATGATCCCTTCCCTCCCCCCAGCTGCTCCTCCTCCTAAAATATTTTTTTTCACACCATCTATTCGAATACGGGCCTTTTCTTCCCTGCTGGGAGGCATCAAAGTGGCAATTTTCTGTTCAAGGACTTTCTATTGCCAGCCTAAAAAATTACAATGAAATATGAAAATAAACAGTACGTTCATAATTGATAAAAATTTCTTCAGAATCGATTATTGGCGTAAATATTAAATATGTGATATATCTTTTATTTTCCTCATAGGTGGTGTGAAAAGCAGTATGTGTCACACGGTATCAAAATTATTTCGTCTTGGGCGTTAACGCTTGAATCCTTCATTGCGCTCAGTATTCCACTTTAGAATCCCTCCCTACGGTCGGGATTCAATTGTGGAATCCGTCGCTCCATTCAGGATTCAATATACGCCCACGCCGGAAATATACCATTTTGATCCCTTGTGACACAATCTACTATTTATATTTATAGCAGGCTGTACGCCGCAGAAGACTCGATAACTCACTTAGTCGTAGTACTTAACAATCTCGGCCAAAGCTTTATTCTCTTCATTTTACATTTATTGGAAATATGTTCGTTGGCTTTTATAATAAAGGTGAAAACTCAGCCGGACTCGTAATTCGATTAAAAATACTTTTAGCAAAATATTTGGAACTAACTTTGTTTTGCTTGGTTGCCCCTGATATGTGTTTTAGTACCATGTAACGTCTGCAAAGAAAATAAATTCCTACTTAAAAAGTTACGGTTCCAAATAATAGAGGTACATCGGTACATCTTTAGATCAGAATCGATATCTATACATTTTAGTCACATGTAAGCGATTTATAATGAGAACAAGAGGGTAATTGGGCCAATCCACTTTTAGACCGACATATTTTCTGTCTCGAGCATTATTTTTCATGAACTTACAAATGTACGTCAATTAATACTATACCTACACATATTTACAACGAAAAGCCGTTGGAACCTAAATGTATCGATGAAATTGTCACCTGCGCTACGCGATTCTATGCGATTATTCTGTCGCACCAATCAGGTCATTACTATTCCCAAATTATTGATGCGTATAAATAGTGGAGTCATTTTCGGTTATCTTGTAGCAGACGCATGTCTGTCTGCTATTCTGGCATAATAGTCTCGTTTGCTTTTATAAAACGGAAAATAAAGTGGTGATAGTACTGAACAATATAAACACGTAAAAAATCGCACAGAAACACCCACAAAATAGTGTCGATCGAAAAGTTGATTGGCTCAATTACCTTTTAACTATGAAATCGGCGTTTTAATCATACCCCCTTATTCATAAACGTCTCCTAACTGTACAAGCCGCTAAGTATTGTTTGTTCCTTTCAAACTCATCAATATGTGTATAAGCTGAAAGAGATAAAAAATACTTAGCGGCTTGTTAAGTTAGGAGACCTTTATGGATAAGGGTGGTATATATATATACGTATATATTTATGTTTTTAATCATACTTTTACTGATATACATGTAAATTGCAACTATAGAGCACGTGATATTTCGGCACTATTGCTAATGCCAACTTCATGTAGTAACTCAAAGCGGAGTAAAACAAAACTTACATAGTCAGTAAAAGTGTCATATTTGCTGTTGATTACTGACACTCAGTCACACAGCTGGGTGGGTAATTTTTCTACAATAGTTGTGGCGGAGAAAATACTCTCCAATCGCTACTCGTTTATCAACGTTAGTGGGACCATTGCCTTATCATTTAAATTTAAAATTGCTTGGCCCCTAAAAGTCTGTCGATAAGCGAGCCTAATATAATTATAATTATTTAAAATAAATATCATGCGACAAATCGATTTAGTACCAGGAAGTTCAGTTAAGGCTGTTGATAATGGCCATTTTTACTTTTTGGGTCACCCAATGAGTGTGAAGTTAAAAAACCTCAATTTCAATCAGTTTTGTAACGACAATCAAGCACTAAATTTCGATAATAACTCGGTTTTAGTGTTGATTTTACAAACTATAAGCCTATAATATAAAAACGCCGATCAAGTTTACATTCCTAAAGATATTGTACAAACAGCAACACAGCTAGGTATACACTTCAGAAACTGGAAATATTGCATGAAAGAGAATCACACTTACAGTCACATGTCAGTTACATAGGAATGTTGAGCCACTTGGCAAAGGATGCAATTTGGTCGGGTAATATTATGGGTTCGGTATTTTTCGTTAGTAGGCACAATCGCGACATTTCCGATGGTCCCCGATGATATGTCATCGAATATTTGTTGCGTCAAAATTTCAGTATTTGAAAACTAGTTGACATAATAAAAATTCCTTCGTCTACGAAATTTAAGAATTAGCTATCGGCCATGATTAGGCGCTAGATGTCGTTGTTCCTAGTGGAAACTGGATAACGACAGTTCTTCATAGATTTGTCTAAAACCGTTTAGTAATTTAATTATGATTTCTTCAAATCGGATGCCATGATTTATCTGACATTAATAGGCGAGGTATTTTTTCAAGTCAAGATATTTTTACAAATGGCCATGTTATCGGGCAATTTTAAATTATTTTTTTCATTGACAGAGACAAATGCTATTGCTGTCTTTATTATAATTCATCACATCTCTTAGTTGACGTTAGTTGAATACTTATGTAACCTTTGTGGAAATATATAATCCTTTAATCTGTCAGTAGCCATACAAACGTTAAATAGAGACTTGATAGGTAGTTTCTGGCTGAAATTCTAACGTTGAAAAAATATCTGACAGTGACAGCCGTTGAAAGGAAAATGAACGAAAATTACTACATAGCAGCTTAGCAGTCTAATTACCGGCTCTGAAGTTAGATTGACGTCTCCAGGACTAAAGCGGATGTTATATATAACGTAACTATAGTAACGTCAGCTTCCGGAAAAATTGCAATCAATCATTGGTTAAACGTTTTTGTTATTACGTAACCATGGTAATGTCACCTTCTGAAGAAACCGCGAGCGATCATTGGTTAACCCGCCCCATTGGTCAGCAGAATTCGACCGAAGTCGTGATACCAGTCTCATAAGCTTTCGGAACCCGATTTGTATTATTCGACCAAGTTGCGAACAGTGCGAACAATAAACATTCCCGTGTATTATTTAATTTGAAGTTGACATAATATAAATATATTTATCTCTTTCATTTTCTCTCTGCTCTGTCTTTAATGGTCCGTTAGAAGTGTTGCTGTTTGTACTAAACTGTCGTTACAAAGCCAACTTCAATTAAGGTTTTTTAATATCACGCAAACTGAATGTCCCTAAAAGTGAAAAGGCCCTAATATATATACCAATATTTCTTATATTGGCAGTGCTGTCGGTATAATACTAACTATCATCACTTAAGTGCTCGGCCGTTACCATAAAGTTAGAATCCGCGCTAGCGCTTAATAGAGAAAGGAAGCGTGTGAAAAGGAAGCCACCAGTTATATGAGTATTACACGAGTGCGAAAAAGATAGACAACAATCCCAAAAGCATAACCACTTTCGAAGTGACATATCAGCCGTATCAGCCTGGTCGACGGAGATTGATATTTTAAAAGTGATTTTATAATTAAAACTTATAAGAAGGAATTTATACAATTCATGAAATCAATGTGGTGTCGTGTTGTGTAAATGATTACCTTGTTGCCCACTACAGAAATAACGACAAACACTCGTTTCACAGGTAAATATGATGTGCCGGTTGATTGTTTTCAAACGATATTTTGTCTATTTAGTAGCATTAATTGTGTGAATTATCAAATTGTAGCATTAATTGTTAGTTGTGGTATCACTGTGAGCTAATAATTTATCACAATAGTTAAAATTAAAGGATATTTTGTGTAAAAATATAAATTGTTACGCTACGCTAGAGCTCGACTAAATGTTGAACTACCAATATCGATATTTGTTCGATAAACCCAATCAGTCTATTTCTTACAATGCTGTCATGATACTAGATTTGAACACAAATATGTATTTAAATAACTTAAAGGACCTTATTATGTTTTGTGTTTTTTTTTGTGTTATACCTACTAGTGTGTTTTTCCGTTAAATTTAAGTGAAGTTATTTAGTTTAAATATAATTAATTTCTCTTAGAAACGAGTGGCTTAATTCTCACTGTTATTGAATTAATAAGAATAGTACATTACTGCAGAAGCCGGGATACGAGGGTTTTCAGGCCGAATACGTATTTATGTATCAGTAGGTACAGTCGAGTTCATAAATATATGAGCAAATCAAGGCTTCAAAAATAAATGAGCATAGAAAAGTACATATATAAAGTACATATGCATCTGAACAGATTCACCAATCAAAAATATGTGTACATATTACCTGTCATATTAATCTGAACATATGTCTCATTAATGTGTAATCAACTGAAACACAAAACTTTTTCCTTATATTTTGACAGTCATAGAAAAGAGTACCGTACTGTCAAACTATACTTTTCTCTCTTTAACTTTACGTATAACGTCATAGAAGTGTCATGAATATTTGCTTGTGGCTTTTTAGTCTTTTTACCCATTTATTTGCAGCACGCTTAGCCCTTATTTCCCGATCTCTCCAGTAATAACTCCTCTCCAGTAACTTCTGTTTTTCCCATGTAACCTGTCCAATTTAACGGAAATAAAAAACACCGTGTATGCAAGAATAGTTCCTCTTATAAAGTTTAATGGTTAAATAGCCGTCAAAGTTAAAACTTGTTTGAATTGCTTGACGCTAACGCATACTAAAGGTTGAACCTTATAGCAAAATAACTAAGATAATGAATATCTATGATACATGTTGTCGATAAAACAGTCGGACATCGATAGGTAATTGGTCTGTTGTAACAGGCAACCCTATTCCTGACCACACATAGACAAATTTACGCACACATTGGCGTTTCGTTTTTGGTTATGCTTTTAATCGTTGTCAATCGTTCTTTGTCATTTTAGTTCTGTGGCCGTTACGAAGTCAATCCTAACACCTGTCATTTCAATACATTATGTGTCAAAAAGTGACATCGAACTGACAGCTGTACGGTAGACTTCATAGGTCGAGCACTGTAAGTTGTAAAAAAATATTATTTAGCTGTCCGCCGCTTGTTTTGCAGACGCTCCCGCCGAGCGCAACTAAGTTACCCGTCATTGACAGCATAATGCAGCACTCATTGTTCGAACAACCCTGTTAGCCGGTAATGTACGGTGAACAATGTTAGCGGAACGAATATTCTTTAAATTAAAATTTATTTATTTATAGATCGGCGTTTTCTATATCAACTATTGGCCGTGAAGTGGCTGTAAGAACACATTTGTCACCATCCCAACTCTTCCCGCGGGTGTCGTAAACTC
>JALPQI010010171.1:0-34581 GCA_025490895.1 Thaumatotibia leucotreta | reverse complement strand
TTTAGAGTGACAGAGACAAATCCTCAAAATTTGCGGATTGCGGAGTTCGCGGTCGGGCCCGCTGAATCTGAAAATAATACTAGAATAGGTAAAGGTAGGTTTGTAAATGCAGGTAACACCCTGTAAGCCCTATTCCTCAACTATTCGCAAAAACGGTTTTTTTCTTTCGTGCTAGGAGGGATTAAAATAGCACTTTTGTTTTCAATGTTATTAAATTTCATTGCCATTTTAAAAACATTAATAAAGCCAAAACAAATTTTACTTTTAAAATATTTTTTATTAATATATTTTTTAGTACAGATGGTGCCTTTTTTACGCGCTAGTGCTAGAAGAACTGGCTCATTTTACGTGAGGTCCAAAACTTCAGATTTTTCTATTGTGCCATTAAGTTTAAATGTATACATAAATACGTCCAACCGACGAAAGGAAATTATTATAAATACCTTTTTCTTTTCATAGCTTATGACAAAACTTTACAAATGCCTTTACTTATCTGTTATCCATAATGAGATTACTGGTTGCACCGACTTCTTTTGTCTGTCGTTGGAACTCATTAGAATTAATTGAATTTCAAAGTCCTCGATCGAGTAGTGCTCTGCTATTGCCGTTGAATGGGTGATCTTGGTTTCCATGGTAACCAGTATAGCGTGATTTACTTTGGAAATGCACATGCTTGGAACTAATTTAAGCACAGTTTATAACGGGACGCAAAGTGATAGTACCAAGAGCATCACTTGGTTCATTCCACGAAAAAGTCTACTTTGTTGGGAACGTGATGGCAATAATAGTAGGTATCTATCAATCTATTCAACCCCTGTCCACCCACTGCCGGGTATAGGCCTCTTCTTTATACGCCATTTTCCTCGGTCCTGTGCTAGTCGCATCCACTGCTTTGTTGCGGTTCGGCAGATGTCGTCGGACCATTTTGTCGGTGGTCTCCCAGCAGATCTTGACCACCCTGGCCACCATTCAGTAACCTGCTTCGTCCACCGCCCATCGCTAATTCTCGCCAAGTGTCCTGCCCATCTCCACTTCAGCTGTGCGATTCGTTTACCGACGTCAGATACTTTCGCCGGATTTCGCTGTTTGACAGTATACCTTAGAAATATATTATGAAGTACGAGAATTCTCTATAAATACAAGCTTTCTTCTTCTTCTTCGTTTCCTCATGACTGAGGGTCGTGACCATTTGAGGCCGAAATTTCCTGCACCAGAGCTCTCCACTCAGCACGGTTTTCCGCCTTCCGGAAAGACGCTTGAAGGGTACCCTGACAGGCTTCCTTCACTGCATCGGTCCAACGGGTTGGTGATCTTCCACGACTCCTTTTTCCTTCCACGTGACCAACAACAATAAGCTTGTCAAGACTGTCTGGCTCGCGTCTAGCCACGTGACCGAAGTACTGTAGGATCCGTTGAAGGCAAATGGTCGATAGGCGGCACTTTATCTTTAATTTAGCCAGAATCGATAGATAAATACGCTTGTATTTAAATATCTATCGATTCTACCCCGTTATAAAATTAAGAAAAATTGTATTCATATCTTTCTAAAGGTGGGATTACACCAAACGAGCGAATACTCAATCTATCCCCCATTCTACGAAATCAACGAATTTAGAGTGGGGATAGAATGAGCATTCGCTCGTTTGGTATAAACCCACCTTTAAATGTACGCGAAAAACTGCGTCACGTACCCGACATTCTCATGGAATGCACCACTACCCTGTATTCCAAATCGATGATATAGTACTATTCAATTATCATATATCACTTAACACGTAATTAAGATTAACTCCCATGCAACGCAGCATGAAGTTTAATCTTAACGTAATTAATTGATTTACAGGAAAACATTATTAACTATTGTGATAATACACGAAGTCGTACTTTCACCACGAACCTGGGTCATCCAATTTCGCAGGCAAGCTCACTATTGTCAGACCTACTAAGGAATCTTTTTAATTTGAAATGCATGGGCTTACTCATAGTTACAGACTAGCCGAGGGCAGAGACGTGGCCTACGATGGAGCTAGTTCGCCCAGAAGGTGCCTATTCACTCTTGACTTGAAGGCTGACGGGTTATATGATCTCGGAAATATAGATCATTACATAAATCTTTAACATATTGAAACTGAAACTGTCCTTCGACAATCGCTTCATCGCTTAGCTTTCCAACGATAGTTTCGTCTTGAAAGGTTTCCTTGAAACTTTTGGACTATGAACGATTCACCGACAGGACATTTCGTTTGAGAGTGTTTCGACGATAGTATTCTTATTGCGCCAATACCTCTCGTCAATAAGAGATGCTGGGCGGTGTAATAACGCCTTTACAACTATTCGTACTGTCAAAGAATGCTCATATACTAGTTCAGGCAAGCGATCAACTTGACTCTAAGCCAGCAGTTATAATGTCATGCCTGCCCTTACCACTTGCACATTTATAATACTCAGTATGTATTAAGCAGTGACGGCCCCCGACCCCACGGCAGACCAAAGAAGTGATGGATAGATGTCGTGAAGGCTGACAAGAGTGTGAATGGGCTTACAGTCGAAGATGCTCAGGATCGCGCAAAGTGTAGGAAATGTAATGACCTCGCAAAGGCCGGGATAACGCTAAGAAGAAGAAGAAGTATGTATTAAGCAGTGTACGTTAGGTACAGTAAGGACCCACCCTGCCGCCCACCGAAAGTGCAGCCCACAATACAGTTTTGTATTTGTGCTAATAAAGTAAATTTTTCTTTCTTTCTTGCGTGGAATAATTGTCCTGACCTGAAGTACGATACACTTTTGGCACTCTTAGTAAGAGTCTCGTACTATGCAGTTTTATTCTTATGCTAAACGCGTCGCACCGCGTCATTGTTTTAGTTGGATTGTTCTGGAGCGTGTGACGAGGGAACCGTCCAACAAAGGCTGATTTTTATATACGTCATTCATATGCAGACTGTTTGGCG
Organism: Thaumatotibia leucotreta; assembly: GCA_025490895.1. Taxonomy (NCBI): domain Eukaryota; kingdom Metazoa; phylum Arthropoda; class Insecta; order Lepidoptera; family Tortricidae; genus Thaumatotibia; species Thaumatotibia leucotreta. The sequence continues at coordinate 31,633 of JALPQI010010171.1, read as the reverse complement.
ATTGCTGTACATAATTAAAAACGGTCCTGAATTACGCTTAACTCATCTTATTTGACCATCTTTTGCTCGAAATGAAATTGTCAGCCTCTGTAACCTAGTTGGTAGTGACCCTGCCTACGAAGCTGGAGGTTCTGGGTGCTGGGTGGAATCCCGGCGAGGGCATTGTTTGTGTATTAATTAATCACAAATATTCATTCTTTGGTAGTGGCTGTCTATGTATTTAAGTATGTACATATATGTATGTACGTCACAAGCCTTGATAAGCTCTACCGTGAGACGAGGCCGATTTGTGTAAAATGTCCCAAGATATTTATTTTACTTATTTATGAAAATGACTAGAAGTTAAATGTTCGAAACGTCGGAATGAAGTTAAAGTTAGTTAATTTAATACATATATACGCGAATTTATCCGTTTTCATAGTTTTATTTCATACATATAACTACTAAAATTATAGTTCACGCTGATTAACTCAAGTATTTTATTCGCTTACGAAAATGGCGATTGAATCTTGAAAAAACTCCTCGTAATATTATACATAATGGTTATGCAGAAAACAACCAGTAAGTATTATTTGTCACTTGATAAAGCGACATAATTTGATATATTAAAGCTGAAGTCATATTGACAAAGATAAGTTGGTCGGTTCTTGAAAAACTTTTATTAATGTGGAAGTACTAGTGCGCAACATGTCAACAGAGAATGTTTATTTGAATCACGATATTTTGTTCATATATAAATCAACTTAAAGTAGTGTCATGTGTTTTGGGAGAGGAGTTTGTTAGTTTTGTTAAATAGTATTTTATAGGGTGACAATATCAAAATTTCTCGAAATTGCAAATTTTCTTAGTCAACTCCATTGTATGAGTAAGCGTCAGGTGCTTTTGCTGGCAGTCCCAATAGCCGGCACTTCAGTACAAATTTCAATGTGACATATTGAGACATTAGAAATATTTACACTCAGTCCTAATAATCGTCAACCTGTCTTAAAATTACGCAAATACTTTAGATATAAGCTAATTATTTTAAAGTTGGGATATGAAGCATTAAAGGTACATAAGTTATTTAATGTATTACATTAATCATCGTTTAAATGCCCTAATAGTTGATTTTATCTTATTGATGGCAACTCAAGCTATAATGACGAGTATTGGTACAGCGTCGGGTACTAGTACTTCTTAAATAGTTCAAGTACATAAATACACGTCTCGTTTTCTACGAAACAACGACTTTCATAAGTAGCTAAATTACATAATTAAGTGGGTATTGTAATTAGTCAGTTTCATCAATATAAAATATTGGACACATACACCGTGTTTTTATTGATTTCCATTAAATTAAAGGGAAGCTTATTGAGGTCAAAAATGATCTATTTCTCTAAGAAACTAATGTCTTAATTCTTACTGTTATTGAGTTATTAAAAAAATAAGTCTAATGACTGAACAAGTGTATTATAACCTTTATTACACCCTAATGCTACTTATTTTGACATGTGCCGTCAGTCACTTGAAATTAACTTTTGTGTTATTCTTAAGGTTCTCTCACACTTAGCATTTCATTTATTATGTATGAAAACGAAAAAAAAAATTTCTTTTCGAGTTCGACTAAAAGCTATATACCAGGTAGCTCCAATTAACGTACCAAGCAGCCTGTTAAATTTAACGGAATTAAAAAAAACACGGTGTATAAGCGCCCTTCGGCCCCGGAACCCTAAAACCGTCAAACAGGTTGTGGAAACTAGATCGGTCAGTCGTCAACACGTGATTTCAACCAAAACGCTCATGTTTTTGCCAAACCGGTTTTAGGTCGAAGCTCGTCAGGCACGTAATAAATATGTAAACATACATTGCGACGATATAATTTAACGGTAGTAACGTATACTCTTAAAAGAAAATAAAGGCACAGTTTTTTCACTGTACTTAAGGGTCTTGCAAAAAACTTGTATGTTACTGTAAGACTTCATTCGAAACACAAAAATCACGAACTCGTCAATTGTGTTACGAGAAATAGTTATACAAAATAATAATATACTCTGTTTGGTTTGGTGTTTAAAAAAAAGCAAACAATCTTGCAGTGTCTTTTTATTGAAAAATGCATATAAAAATCCAAACTAGGTACTTAATGAATCAAAAACAATGTAAATCACTGTATTTCCTTGTTATATTATGTATATTTGCTAAAACTTATTTTCTACTCGTAGTTTTCAATAAAGATACTGCAAAAGGTTTACCTTTTTTTAAACACCAAACCAAACAGAGTATGTATGGTAAACTCCGTCCAAAAACCTTCGGCAGTAGTAAAATTTAAAAGATATATAGGTTCTTTTTTGATCGCTCATAGAAAATTTGAATTTTTCGGCCTTGTCAGTGCCAAAAGTTATTACACAAAACTTTACTTCGTAACACAAAAACTATGACGTAAAATTGTTTACATTAAAGTTGAGGTGGTTTTTCAAGAGTGGAGGATAGAATGAGCATTCGCTCGTTTGGTCTAAATACACGTCCTTTACATTACATTTTTTTTCAATGAAAAGTAGTATTCCAGTATGGCATAGTTCGAGTCTAATGCTTATCTTTAAATATCTGCAATAACTCTAGTTAATTGAACTGTGGTTGTCCCACAAATGTAGGTAGCGACGAATATATTTGAGCAAAGGTGTGAATTAGACTACGTATGCTCATAATAATTTTGACATCATCATCGTGCCATATATAGATTATACCTTGTGTAAAAAGCTTTTACCCATAGAATTGCCTTGATCGAAAAAATGGTGCAAATGGGTTAACCATTATCACCGGAAGGTGCAGCGTGGGTAGGCCCCCCGCAAGGTGGACTAATGACCCAGTTGAAGGTCGCAGGAGTCCGCTGGATGCGGGTGGCGCTGGCCCGGTCATTGTGGCAATCTTTGGGGAATGCCCATGTTCAGTAGTGGATGTCTTTCGACTGATATGATGATGGGTCAACCATATAAAATAAAAATATACAATACAGGATACCAAAAAATAAGTGGAAAGTGCTGAAAGTGAGATTTAGGAAAGCAGAATAAGCCCCTCAGGGGATTTTTTAATAATAAGTTCAAATTTCAGAAATAGTAGTTCTAAGTAGTTTACTACATAGCACCTAGTAGAAGTTTTTTAAAGTTGTTACACTTGTTACCCTTCTGATACTTCCATAAAACCTCCTATGCGACTTATTCACAGTCACAAAAACCGCCGATTGCGATACCTGTGCATTTTTTGGCCATACAAAAAAAAACTCCCACATCCACAATTTCCTAGTACCTACATAAGAATACTGTTATGTATGGACTCTTAAACATACCCCTTAAACCAGGGACCGGAACTGGTATTTTAGAAAACCCTCAAGATAGCCCAACATTTTTAAATGTTTTATACTCTTTATGTACATTGTACAGTCGACGTCAAACATATCATTACGGTTTAGGTGCCAAAAATATATTTAAACAACTTTATTCCTTTGAAATATATTATTCGTCGTGTTAATATATTATTGGCGCCTAAACCGTAATGATATTATATTTGACGTCTACTGTACTAATCAATATTTTATGTAATTTATATCATCGTATTTTCAAATTAGGTACTCCATTCACTTAGAATTTATGAACCGAAGAACAAAAAAAGAACCGTTCCTTTGTATATTCCTGTAATCCATGCGTATCACTACTATGGTACTTAATAATTACACATTAAATAAAATAATAACCTCAAACCTCAGTTTTATATTATAAAATATATTCAACTTACAATCCAAGTGTCAGAATTGACTTCTAATGGGCACAATAAAGTCAAAGTCAGCTGTGATGGCGTGCCAAGTAGCAACGTCAAAACCTTCCATAATTACCGTAACACGCAATAAATACTGACAGTAAGTATAATAGCGCGATCAATCTCACGCCACGAGGTAGCTTTGAACTTGCTTTGTTGACGTAATACGAGTAACCGCCTTTGTATGTGTAGAACAAGCCAAGTTTATAAGTATCTCAGAACTTCCGACTGGGTGAAACGATTTTGATTTTTTTTATTTCAGCAGGGCCGGATTTATGGGGGGGCAACTGGGGCTACAGCCCCGGGGCCTCCACAAAAGAGGGCCCCCACAATAATAGAGGTTTCGAAAAAAAAAATCAAATTCCAACTAGTAAACACTAGTCATTTTTTTTTGTATTGAAAGTGATCTACTTCGGGTACTAGATTTTTAGGCAAAAAAAGCTCGGGAGATTTTGTTCGTTAACGCTAAACTTTAATTTCAGATAAATGTGTCTCGTTTCTAATAAAATAATCTATACTTGTTTCCATAAAAAAAAAAATACTAAAAAACTTGACTGAAAAAAAATGTCTACTTTATTTGGAAAATAATTGGGGGCCTGGGGGCCTCCACTCCTTTGTTGCCCCGAAGCCTCTCAATCTCTAAATCTGGCCCTGTTTATTTGTAAGCTGCTATATGCATGCTTACCGAAATATTATTGGTTCCATGATTTTTGTGTTGATTAAGGTTTATTTTGTGTTGATTAAGGTTACTACCGACCAAGCAAAAGCTAAAGTTGTATAGGTAACTGTAGAACTTAGCTGTCTCACTACAGTGTAGCTAGTCCTCGTCGGTGATTATCATCAATATAAGTTACTACCTTCAATTTTGATTAAATGGGCAATTACGTATCAATTCAGTATCGACGCTGTCACACTTACGTAAGAATTTGCAAGTGCAACAGAGAGGCAACACGATCGCGGTCTGTAGGCCTTCAGATCGAAAGACGTCATTGGAAGGGTCATTGTGTCAAATCCTTCCATACATTGTGTGTAATGCCTTGAAAAAATAAACTGACCAATAAAACACTTTATAGACACTGTAATAAGGGTCAGGACTGGCCAATTGGTCAGCGTTTATACGGCTTCGCCATCAGATAATATTATTATCAGTAAGTACCTATACTATTTGTTAAAACTATTTTTTGCAAAAAAAAAAAACAAATCATCAGTTCACAAAACTTAACTTTAACTTTAACCCCATTAATGATGTCCACTTTCAAATCGTTACCGTACTCTAAAGGTGCATTTATAATTTTAGACCAAACGAGCATTCGCTCATTCTATCCTCCACTCTACGAAATCAACGAAATTCGACGAATCACGTTTTGTGTAACGAACGAATTTCGTAGAGTGGGGGATAGAATGAGCGAATGCTCGTTTAGTCTAAATGCACCTTTACAGCAAAACGTACAACTAGTACTTATCAGTCAGAGCAGTTTACTCAATAATCGCCTACTCACTAATGTATCTTACTAGTATATAAACAATGAAACGCTAATAATTACGGTATATTATTAACAAGTTGCTTGGGTAACAACAAAGAGAAAGAATAGAACTGTATGTAAATTAATATTACTTACATACTAATATCCAATACATGAGACATATCTACACAAAGTTGTATTTAAGTTTCGGCGGCAACAAACCTGAATAATTAGCTTTGAAATTTGCAAAATAAATGGAAAATTGTTGAAGAAAATCATTGTAAAACATATAATAATTCTTCAAATATGACACGGAAAGTTGCGATATAATTTATACCAGAGTTTTGCTGCAAAAACCCTAATTAGTAATTACTAAGTAATCGTAACAAATACTTGGAATAAAGCTCGTATCTCGATTCCGCTTCAATACTAACGTACGAGGTTGCTAAGAGTAATGGCAGTTTCAAAGCGAATTTTTGTCTTCAGGGGCAACTCGGCCCGCAAGCCACTCAGCCCGCGGGCTCAGTTGGCCACTACTTTTTATGTTAGGGGCAACTCGGCCAATCGGTCAACTCATCCCGCGGGATTTATTAACCACTGTCTATGGGTATAGGGTCAACTAAGCCCGCGGGATGAATCAACCACTGTCTATTGGGTATAGGGTCAACTAAGCCCGCGGGATATATCGACCACAGTCTATGGGTATAAGGTTAACTCAGCCCGCGGGTTCAATAAACTTCTGTCATTAGGTATAGAGTTAACTCAGCCCATTTAGGATGTAGTTGGGTATGTATTGCAATACCTAAAATTAAAAAAAATAAAACCGGCCAAGAGCGAGTCGGACTCGCGCGCGAAGGGTTCCGTACCATTATCAATTTATTATTTAAAAAATCAAGTCAAATCAACCTACCTCAAAAACTATAGGAGATAATTTAGTCAAACCAAAAATCGTTGATAGAGTTTATTAATGTGCATAACATATATTTTTAATAGAATTTTATATCGCGTAGTTTAAAAAATAGAGGGGGGGGGGACACATTTTTCAGATTTTGAGAGCTAATATCTCGAAAACGATTTGCTTTAATAAAAATGAGATTGATACCCCACACGCTTATATACAACTAAAAATTGTTTTCTATCCCTCAGTTACATGTATGGAGGGCCCCCACCCCAATTGTTTTTTTTACAATTTAGTATGATAATCCTGTAGTGGTTCAAACAACACATATCCTTACCAAATTTCGTTACTGTAGCATTTATAGTTTCCGAGTAAATCGATTGGCGATTATGGGTATTTACCTCCTAATGCGTTTATACGCATAGTTAATAGGAGAGGCCTACGTCCAGCAGTGGACTATCATAGGTTGATGATGATGATGATATATATCAAATTTTGGTGATATAGCTTATTTATAAACATTTGGTAATACCATTTTAGGTATTTTGAACGTAGGTTATTTAACGTTAGGTTTTTTAATTTTAGGCATTGCAATACGTACCCAGTATAGTCGAGTGGAAAAATTTAAAGGTGCCTAGGCAAATTAAGTTAAATTAATAACAAAAACCAAGACTGAATTCAAAACTAAAAAGTAAAGATTAATTACACGACTGCCAAAAGGAGAGTATATGTGTTCAGTCCCTATGTATGTTTCATATTTTCTTTAAACACGCGGATCTTCGCGACCACTTAACCGTTTTTAATAGTGTAAGGTATCATTAGAATCCTCGTGACGTCGCGGGTAACATAGGATATGTGACGTCACGTTAAAAACAATATGGCGGCCTATAAATTCAATAATGTCTGACCAAAAAAAATCGATTTTGAAAAAACCTATCGAGTTTGGTATCAAAATGAAGACCTTTGAACTGCGATTACGAATATGTATTTACCTTACATGTTTGTTACTTATTCTAGAAAAGCCAGATTCATTAAAATACAATTAATGCGCCAAGAATAATATGTCATCAAAATGCTATGATTTGGGTATCAAATGAAAGCATTTTATATGCAGATTATAAATATATATACAAGTTATATGTTTAAATATACGTTTGAAGAGAAAACTCGAAATGTTCTACATCGCACTATTGAAGTTTTTCTTCGAAGCCTAAGACGTGACATGACTGTCACAGTTGACACATCTTCTTGACCGCTAAGTGTGTATGAAACAGATACATTGTACATACGCGCTTGTGGTCAAGGGGTAAAATGCACGGCTGCTACGCAGCGGTCGTGGGTTCAAGCCCCGGCTCGTACCGATGAGTTTTTCAAATAACTTATGTGCGATATATCATTTGATATACAGTAGATACCGGTCAAAAGTTTAAGTTCACTCCATTGATTTCGATACAAAATACACTTGCGGGGGATTTTTTTTTTTCAGTGTTCACAACAAAATTTCAAGATCTATTTAATATTAATTTCCCATAGAAACTGAACAATTTTATACATTGGATCCGATAATAATTCATAGGCAAACGAATTTTCATGATGACATGACTGCTTAAAGCTGCCACAGCTGCCTCAGTTGTCCGAACTGATCGAAACGAAAGTAACGGTCAATCAAAAAGAAATAGCTCAATAATTAGTCACATATTACTTTAAACAAGTGTCGACTTAAGTGCTGGAAAAATGATGATAAACCGTCGATTTCGTATCAAAATCGTGGTGTGAACCTAAAATTTTGTCCAGTACACAAAGTGCTTTACGGTGTAGGAAAACATCGTAAGGGAACCTGCATACATCTGCGAAGAAATCAAGGATGTATGAGAAGTTCCCAACAAGTATTGGGCCAGCGTTGCGGAGAATGGCCAGAATACAATATCAAAAAAATAACGTACTCACAAATATTGGGGATTTCGAGATATCATAAATTAATTTGAAAATTTTAAAATTTATATTGTTTAAAAATTATAATTTTTTATAAATAATTTCATATTTGTTTGTAAGCCAATTTTTATTTTATTTTCTTCTAAGTAGTCGTGGCCTCATGTCTGAGGGACGTGACTCCTATGGGGTATTCTTCCTGCCACTGCTCTCCAGGCCGTTCGATCTTCGGCCATATGAATGGTTGCTTGGCGTGAAATTTAGGTAATAAAAATCTTGAGCTAGATTTAGACCAAACGAGCGATTGCTCATTCTATCCCCTACCCTACGAAATCAACGAATTTCGATGAATCACGTTTTGTGTAACGAACGAATTTCGTAGAGTGGGAGATAGAAAGAATATTCGCTCGTTTCGTCTAAATCCATTACATAACTCGATTTTCCTGTCATAAGAACGAGTATAGTTCTATTTACTAGTTCAAAGAAAAGGACATTGTGAAGTCTTTGTTTCCAGCACAACATGCCAGTTATTAATTATTGGAAAATACAGGGAACTAGATTTATGGTTTCTAGTCATTACACAATACCAGATTTCGTAAAGAAGATAATAAACCTCGAATATCTCTGTCACACCAATGAAGACTTAATTGCAATGACAAAGACAGTTGATCTGTGATATTCCCGACGTATGTTTTTTTTTAATACAGTAAATACGGAATCCTTCTAGTTTCATCAGACGAAAATCTGCTGGACGTAGGCCTATCTTATTATGCGTATGGACGGTATGAGTTAATAATCGCCACGCTGGGCAAGCGGGTTGGCGATCGCAGTGTCCACTATGATGACGCTACTGCCCGTCAGCGATCTTTAATAAATGAATGGTCAGCGACACTTCAATACCTTAAGTCGACTCTTACGACACCCGCGGGCAGAGTTGAGGTAATGGCAAAGGGGTTTGGGTAAAGTTGGCGTCGTTTTTAAATTTTGGCGGCCATTCATGAAAGTGGTAAATTTAAAAAGAGCAATTTAAAATAAACTTATTTTATTATCGAGTGCACATAGCTAAATTATATCGGAGCCGAGATATCGTACTTTAAAGTTTTATAGTAAAGACTCGTATCACTCGTATTTATTTTTGAAATGCATCGGAATGAGGTAAAGCTACTAATTGTGTATGCCACGTAAAATCTAACCTTAACTCATAAAGTAACCTTGGACATAAGGTTCTTTTTCGGTCAATGATTATATTATTAGACATAGTTCTTTTTTTCTTTAACACGGCGATTTTATGACGGATGTCGATGAACGTTCTATTGAACGTAATTATGTCAAAGGTTTTATATCGCATTTTAAACAACAAATAAAAGTATTCATATTTTTACACTTTAAGCGTGTTTTTCAGGTATATAAATAAATGTAGACAAGCGAATCGTATGTTTTCGGGTAGGTACCTAATAACATTAATTGATTATCCGACCAAATCAAATACCGCTTGGACCTGTCACTGAACGTAATTGAGGTATGCTAAAAACCCAATTTGCAAGATTTCTGCGACCAAAATCCCGATTGCATCGATCAGTGGCTTTTAAGAGGCAGAATACAATCGCGGCACTCCAACAGAAGACAGTATTTTGCTTATGTTGCTGTAGATGGTGGATTACAAGGCCCAGAGGCAATATTAGGACATTGTTCATGTGTTGTTGGGAAGTGGACCTTAGGCTGTTGCTCACATGTAATGTCAATTATATGGTTCTTGGGATGGGGTAGGGTAGGTATCAAGAACATCTTGATCCCCCGGCACAGTTTTTAGAGAGAGTGATTCGCCAAGATAATATTGAGAATTAAGGTTACGACGAGCCAGAAAATGTGTAAAAAAGTAATTCAACGTAATACTAAAAATTACAAATGACGTTATCTGGGAAAAGGGACATTATTGTCATTGGCGCTTACGGCGTTATGAGCCATGTTTTTATACAAATACGACGTCACCGGACGTAAGAGCCATCGACATTAAGGCCCCTTATTCCAAATAATGTCACATAATGTTGTGTTGTGTACATAAGAAAGCATTAGTAACAATTCCAATCTAAAAACTAATCTAATTAGGTACATTTCCTACTTGGAAATATGTCAAAACATTTTGCATGTGTGCATCACACCTGTGTTTCCTTATGGTGTAGTCAGAGAGTGAACCGTCTATTGAAACCATTTTGCTACATTTTTAATGTTCACTAAACCGACAGCATAGAAATCGCATAAGAAAATACAGTTGCATTTTCATATACCTACCTAAGATCTTCTTTTTTTAAGTCGGTTAAATTAACCATTATACTTTAAGGGCAATATCCTTGTATCTTTGTTAGTAGTATTATCGAGTTAAATAAGCCTGTAGTCATCTTAGTACGGTCAAATCGTACATTAAACTCGCAAAACATGTAGTAAAGCTGCATTTTTGGTATGTTATTTAGACACCATAGGGCAGTATAGTTAAAACCACATTTTGCAAGCAAAAAAAAGTTGTGCTAGCTGCGTTATACGTGAAAAACTGTGAAATTTACTGCCTATTTTTAGTTTCTGATTTTTATAAAAAAAGCCTTACGTTTTTTGACAATATGTATCAGGTAACGTTTAAAGATGAATGAATTTATAACAAGATGAGATAACATGCATTACCGTAGGTCTTATAGTTTCAGAGATTCGAGACTTCAAATAGTACCCTGTTTTGTAAACTAGATAAAAATGTTGAGTTTTGCTAACGTTTTTGGTTTAATATCGCCTTACCTAATTATGCTACGAAAAACATGGAATAATTATCTTATAGCGCAATTAATATTCTTTCATTTAAGGGTAAAATCAGGTCAGTATACTTTGTAATTGAAACTAAAAACGCGAAATTCAAAAAGCAGGAGGTCTGCTATCTAAGTTTTTCATACAAATGGCAAGTCGTGTTGCAAAGCTGCAAGTTTTGTATATTATAATTATAAAGGCTCTATAGGGATGTACGGAAATGCATATTACAAGAAAAAAAACAAAGGATTTAGGTTTAGGACGTAAAAAACTGAAAAAAAATCAGACTTTTTTTAGTTTCTGACGTTTAACTAAAAAACTATAACTATTTGATACTAATTGATATAAAACTATGAAAGAATATTAAATTTGAAAGGATTTGAGCTACCTTGCATTACCCTAAATTATATAGATTTAGAGATACGACATTTCAAAATGTGCCCTTCATTTAGTTAAGAAAATAAATGCATGTTTTGAAGCCTTGTATACCCCCAAGTATAAGACTTACAGTAATTGTTATCGGCTCAATTTGTTCCAAATTTAATGTAGTTATTATCTACAATTACTTTTTTTTCTTAGCGCGAACGTTTAGCCAATATTTAGTGAAAAGCTTTAACGTAACCTAAAATTTGTTTATGTTTTGATAAAAGGGCACTTTATGAAATGTCGTATCTCAAAATATATATAACTTACGGTGATGCAACGTAGCTCAAATCCTTTCAAATTTAATGTTCTTTCTTAGTTTTATAGCAACCAGTATCAAAAAGATAATAGATTTTTAGTTAAACGTCAAAAACTAAAAAAAGTGCGATTTTTTTTCCGTTTTTTACGTCCTATGCCCAAATTATATTTTTGTTTTTCTTTTATTATGCATTTTCGTATATATCTATAAGGCCTTTATAATATACCAAAATTGCAGCTTTGCAACTCGACTTGCGATTTGTATGAAAAACTTAGATAGCGGGCCTCCTGCCTTTGGAATTTCGGGTTTATTTTTTCAACTACAAAGTTCACTGACCTAATTTTACCCTTAAATTAAAGAATATTAAGTGCGCTATAAGGTCATTATTGCATGTTTTTCGTAGCATAATTAGGTGAAGCGATATTAAGTCGAAAACGTTAGCAAAACACAAAATTTTATCTAGTTTACATAAAGGGGTACTTTTTAAAGTCTCGGATATCTGAAACCATAAGACCTACGGTAATGCATGTTAGCTCAACTTATTGGAAATTTATTAGTCTTTAAACGTTTATTACATATGATATCAAAAAACGTAAGGTTTTTTAAATAAAAATCAGAAACTAAAAAATGGCCGTAAATTTCGCAGGTTTTCACGTACTACCCAGCTAGCACAACTTTTTTTTGCTTGCAAAAAATATTTTTATATTGTCCTATGGTATCTAAACAACGTACCAAAAATGCAGCGATACTACTCGATTTGCGAGTTTAGGGTAAAATTATGTACGATTTGACCGTACTATCTAAGCTGTTTCCTAAACCTGTCTTAGTTAGGTATATTAACTGGTCCAATAACATTGTTTGAAGGGCCATATCTTGGCTCCGATATTACTTACAGCAAAACTCATTTTGTAAATAAACTAGTCTAAGGTAGCACTACAAAATAGTAGTAATATAAACGATGGCCGCTGAAAAAAAAAATGACGCCACTAGTCCATACAAAAATACCCAAACCCCTTTATGACAGTAGAAAATTATGTCACAGCCATTTTACTCGGAAATTACCTATAATATCCGTAGGTACATCATCATCATCAGCCTATGATAGTCCACTGCTGGACGTAGGCCTCTCCTATTAACTATACGCATAGTAGGTAAATGCCCATAATCGCCACGCTGGGCAAGCGGATTGGCGACCGCAGTAATGTGTCCACTATGATGACGCTTCTGCCCATCATCAATATTATATCAAATAGTGGTCAGTGCCACTTCAATCCCTTAGTCGACTCTTACGACACCCGCGGAGGAGTTGGGGTGGTGACAAATGTATTCTTACTGCCGTCACCACCAATGCGTAGGTACAAAAAAGTGTATTTTATTTTCTGTGCAAAAAAACCTTGCATTGTGCGTTTACGCAAGATAAACAATGCACATCGCCTATTGCACGTCAACACTTCAATATTCTTACATGAAGTAAAGTGGTTTCTATAAATAACTTCACAGGCGAATTGCTGGTCTATTATGATATATTATGTAAAATTGACGCACAAACACTTAACTTGTTACGTAGTTATATACACGACTGCGTTAGTTACTTGACTAAGTAAACTCACGATCAAATAATCCAAAGACATTTTTCATAGAAAATACTGCAAACAGGCTGATTATAAAGAAAGTTTTCAAATATTTATAGGATAGTTCCTTTTTAACATCAGGGTGCTTAGCCAAGTTGCCAATCGCTAACGCTTAATCGTAAATTGTAAACGGAAGTGTATCTGTCTTTGTCGCACTAATATGAAAGAGTGACAGAGAGGGAAAACTAAGCGTTAGCGATTGGCAAAGCATCCAGGTAATCCTAAATTAATCATCAATTCAAAAAACAAATAAAATACTCGTTTATTATAAGAGATTATTTGGCTGAAGCAAAGTTAAACTAGTTATCTCAAATTACATTGATCGTAGATTATACTGATTATCGCTAGGTGCAAAAGTGGTTATTATTGTAGCGAGTTCGATAATTGTATTTAACCCTTGACTACCTACGTCCTGTTTGTATCACACAACCACCTACGTGCGGTCATGGAGACCGCTTCTTCTTATGGGACCTGATTTATTTACTTTGGCGTGACTGAAGGGGGTTTAAATATATTAAATACACTTTAAATTGTTTCAAGCATTTATTAACCCACAAGAATACAAAAATAATCAACATTTTGTATTTCAAACTTAACATATTTCATAACGTGTCGTATTTTCGATTACAAAACTAAGTATCCTACAGGATATGAGATTACAAAATTAAAGAACATTAATGTAAATCTTTTCATTATGAAAAAATAAAATTGATCAATCAAAAATGCTATTAAACTATCTAATTTGGTTACAATTAAGATATTTTTGTAAAATTACACGCTTTTATAATAACCATTCTTGTTTGCCGTCGACACATAATTTGTTCGAACATTCAAATTAAAAGCAATTTTCTAGTCCCGCGGAAGACGCTGATTATTTGCACGATGCTCTAAATAGGGTCTCACTAATTTTTGGGCAAGTTTCTTCATAAATTTGAACCTTTTTCAAAACTGCGTCAAACTGTAGTAACAATTATTATGAAATTTAAGTAACACAACCACCTACGTGCGGTCCCTGAGACACTTACAAAACGTATCGTAACCACCTACATGCGGTCTCACAGACCACCGATGCTAGTTTATTACTCACCAAATCCAAATGAGTGCACTTCTGAACGAGTCAACAGCATGGCCGGCACTGCGGAGGGGCCGGGCAAAGGTACAAGGTCACAGAGGCGTGAGCGATGTACTTGCGTTCAGTTATTGTCAATTTTGTATAATCCAGTGTCTGTGAGACCGCACGTAAGTGGTTAAGGGTTAAAATTGCTAGTAATACGTATTATTACCCATTTTCGTAAAATCCCGGGTCATGGTAGCATATTGTATAATATTGTCATGGCGTGGCGTTCAGATATTGTTGATGTTTATATATTTTTGAACACCGTGACCGTTCTGATATATCTGATGAATATACAACATCAAATTACATACTTAAGTAGTGGTTGCCCCCGCGCAGCCTTGATAGCTAACATCCTACTTCCGAAATATTAACATACATAGCATTGTCTCAGGCACGAGTAAACAGATAAAAAAAGTCACGGTTGCTTCATAATAAGGTATTTATAACGAGCATAATGAGTCATAATCATAATTAATATTAAACTTTAGAGTCACATGTAGTTGCGGATTTCTAAGAATGAACTTTTGGCAGTTTTAATTAATCTTTATTAATATGAGGGTCACTCACCATTTTTAGTCGTAACGTCATATTATTAGTAAATTATATTATTAGTTTGACTTAAAACGGGACATTTACTATGGGCCCAAAATTACAATAATTGAGCACCCGATATTCCACTGTTGCCAATACTATCTTCACGAAGTAACTGATACCAATAATATAAATTGCCATGTGAGCTTAAAAACTTAATTATGTTACGAGCAAAATTGTCTTATGTTTGTGTTTAAATTTGGGGGTAAGGTAGCCGGTGTAATTACTGTCATACTTAGAGGCAATCCATCTAAGTCCTCAGGGTATTTAGCGCATTGCCGATTTTCTGATCGCTATGTCCAATGGGCATTGTCTATGGGCCTCAGTTGCTGCTTTCCATCAGGTGGGCTGAGAGCTCAGTTGTCTACCTTCGATACATAAAAAAAGAGACACCAAATGAAAAACATTCAATGAGCACGTATTGGAATTAGGTTTACAGTTTCTGAATAAGACATTAAGTACTCAGATTACATCATATCACGCGGCCAGAATCGGGTTTCGAATTCCTAGACCGTAGGATATCTAAGCAATGCCTAGGTATTGGAGCAATCTGCGATGTGGAAAGGACTTAGCAGCTAATTACGTCAGATACCTTTTACTTTTACAATACTCGTAGGAGTCGTAAGGTACTGTTAATATATCGGTATCAAGGCATGCAGGAATTTTCATACTTTTTTGTTATTAAATAAAGAAAACATCGCCACCGTGAGGAAACTTGCGTTTGCAAGGTTTTTGGAGATACTAAATCGCTCTAAATACAATAAAAATATATATATTATGATACGTGCAAGCAAAAATCTGAATAAATTGACTAACAGTGTGGATATGGACGTTTTCAACAGTAGAATCTCTACTCTAAGGCGTGACTTAACAAATATTTTTTCATTATTCTTTAAAAACAGATAGCAAAGTTTCGTTTTATCCACAAGAGTGCAAAGTTTGAACTTCCCTTGATTTTTTAAAATAAAAGTGTATTTTACATAGATCAGTTGTTTTTATTATGTTGTGTTTCCTCACTTAAGGAAGGTGAAAAGCTTTGTGTTACACACGGCTGCACAGTTATTTTAGCTCGTGTGTATTGCAACACTCTATATGCTCAGGATTCTATTCTTGAACCACTCGCTTCGCTCAGGATTCTATTTTCGAACCACTCGCTTCGCTCGTGGTTCAACCATAGAATCCATTCGCTAGCTCATGGTTCAACCCTAGAATCCGTTAACTATATCGTGTTGCAATTCCACACTCGGTTAAAATACAACTTTGCACCCTTGTATAACAAATAACTATTTTAAGTGAGTGTGCCCTAGTTTGCTATTTCTTTTTGTGTATATTTTAATAGTTTGTAACCACATGGTATTTTAGTATTACGATGATTATGGGATTTAAGAGTGTAAAGTGTGTGTGTAAACTATCCATTTTATTGTTTTTATCACTAATTTTATGTTATTTTTATTTTTTACCATGAATAAATAGTTTGAATTTGAATTTGAATTTGAATTTGTGTATTATGTCACTAGCTGTGAGGACCTGTAATTGGCTTCATGTTATCTAAGTTTAATGTTATTTATGTTATCAATAGCTGTTGGTACTCCATAAAATAAAAGAAATAAATAAATATGCACAGAGAGTTGTTTTGTAACTAGTTTTTATTTAGCACATGACGATCACTAAGAGATACTGGCATTTAAGATAATTTTATTATTATTTTATTAGGTATTTATAATTATGTTTTGACATGCATTGAATATTGTTGACATAGGATTAACTGGAACGTTTTAAATTGTATCTCGTTGTTTTCTATTTTTTTATTACTTCATGTTATTTAATTAAATTACCTATCCTGACGATCACAATATAAATCAATGTAGATTAGTTTATTTAAGACAAGTCAAAGAGTAATTTTATATTATGAGAATAAATATCTAAATCTAAGTAGGTATACCTAAGTCATCAGAAAAATACATTTAAATAAAATGTTCTAAGTAGTTTCACTAATTAGTGACGTTCACGGATATGGCAAAAATGTTCTCAAAAAATTCCACCTGCTACATCAATCGATTACTTGCAAATAATTCTTAAATTTACATCACTGAAGGAAATGTCAATACCAAAATAAATGCTGCACAAATTAAACGTGCTATTAATATCTTAAACTTGGATGTACCAAAACGTGACTGATTTGCATTGAAATATAGACCGGTTGTCCTCTATTCATCGCTAAAATCTAATAAGTACACCTACAAACATTAATGTCTAGTAGAAATCATTGAAGCCTCCGTAACCTAGTTGGTAGTGACCCTACCTACGAAGCTGGAGGTTCCGGGTTCGAATCCTAGCGAGGGTATTCTTTGTGTATTTTCATCACAAATGTTTGTTCTTTGGTCAAGGTTGTGCAGGTATGTATTTAAGTATCTATATGCATCTATCTGTTATATATGTATATCGTCACCTGGTACCCACATCACAAAGCCTTTGAGCTGACTATGGGACTAGGTCTATTTGTGTAAGATGTACCAAGATATTTATTTATTTATTACATACATGAATGTCTACTAGGAATCAGTAATTCATTGCTACGATCACTAAGTAAAACGTTTTAGATTTACTTTAAAATACAAATATTTGAGTGCTCAGGAAAAAACCGAGTGCGAGCCAGAGGTTTAAGTGCCAAATATTTTAGTGAAATAAATTAATAGCGTAAACTCCCCAATTTTCGACATGGGGCCTATTTCTCGAAAGCTTGTTACTTGTAATACAAAAGCGGAAGTCCTTATGTAATTGAAAGTGTTAAAAAGAGACTTCCACTTACATTACAAGTTACAAGCGTTTGATTACAAATACCGATTATTAAAAAATTTGCGCCTCTTTAGTTAATCTCTTTAGTTACCAAAAATCTGGAAAATTGCGTACAATAATAATATAAATTTATTCGAGACACACAAGAAATACAAATAAAACAAAAACAGAGAAAATTTGATTCATCACGAAATGTAACATATGTATTTTTTATGATTTCTACTCAGACTAGTGATCTCTTTTGATCCTAATAGGAGAAAATATTCCCGAAACTGCCACACAACGTGTATGACAAAATGGTAACGGAATGGAAAAATACCTTGTGACAATATCACGAGAAAAATATTATGATGGCCCCGTTTTGTCTATTTATCGTCCTTCGCGTCACTTACACACTGGCATACTTGTTAGAACGTGACGGCAACGCCGACAAACGATTAGACGTGGTACCATCATAAGCCTACAGGACCGAAAGAGCTCGTGATTAGTGGAAATCACATTCAAAGTGGGCATTTACCTCCTAATGCGTCTATCTTACGCATAGACCAGGAGAGGCCTACGTCCAACAGTGGACTGAGATCGGCTGATGATGATGATGATGACATTCAAAGTTTCAAAACCAAAAAAAAAGTGGGAGACAACTTTGAACAAAAATGGCACAATTTACAATAGGCTGAGGGTAGGAAGCCTAATGAAGAACAACTTCTAAAAATAGAGCTCTATAAACCTTGTACCTATAAAGCTTCCTGCATGCTTACTTCCGAACGACTTTTCGCTCAAACCAAGGCTCAATGCCAAGGCAACTTAGTTCGCGTGGCGATTATTCAATATTTGGTTAAAGAACGTGTTGTTTAAACTATTCATATAACATAAGTTTTGGTGCCACGAAATACGATCTTAGGCCGGGCCGATTTTTATATCATCATCATCATATCAGCCGAAAGACGTCCACTGCTGAACATGGGCCTCCTCCAAAGATTGCAACAATGACCAGTCCTGTGCCACCCGCATCCAGCGGACTCTTGCGACTTTCACCAGGTCATCAGTCCACCTTGTCATACGCCTACCCACGCTGCGAGAACCACTCGAGAACCTTCCCGCCCCAACAGCCATCAGTTTAGCGATTCGGAGAGCTATTTCGGTTACTTTGGTTCTGCTACGGATGGTCTCATATTTAATCCGATCTCGCAGAGAGACTTCTAGCACAGCTCCTTTATACCATAATGCGAAAGAAATCAGCGTAGCTGTGATTCGGTGTACTATGCAGGGGAGCGACAGTCCAACAGTTATGCAAATGTTAGGGCATTTTCACTTTTAGGGACACCTAATGAGTGTAAATAAATAAATAATAAATAAATATTTTAGGACATCTTTACACAAAGTGAGTGTGACTTTAAAAAAACTTTATTGCAGTTAGGTTTGTAACGACAATTAATTAGGTACGATATAAATTATAAATATTAGATGTCATATACCAAAGAAAAACGACCAAGATCACCTATGTCCGAGGTGGGGATCGAACCCACGTACTCAGCTTTCGCGCCTGATGCCTGTACCCCTCGGCCACTCGGTCTTAGCAACCACCGGTCTTTCTCGGGTATATGCAATCCCTTACAATTGCGATTTGTGTTTTCACAATATGTTCAATAGATGGCAGCACCATCTCTCTCTAGCTATTCTAGAAAACTGTAAAGTATTCTAAATAGGAGGTGCAGGCATGTAGTTAGTGCTTGCCCTTAGAGAATGGTCAAAGGCGCCTAGCCTTGTAAGGGATTGCATATACCCGAGAAATTTGACCGGTGGTTGCTAAGACCGAGTGGCCGAGGGGTACAGGCATCAGCCGCGAAAGCTGAGTACGTGGATTCGATCCCCACCTCGGACATAGGTGATCTTGGTCGTTTTTCTTTGGTATATGACATCTAATATTTATAATTTATATAGTATTAAGTAGTGTGACTACTGGAGAAAAATTAAAAAAAGTACAAATCAAAATATTTAGTTCATAAATAATTCGATTTGTGTTTTCACAATATGTTCAATAGATGGCAACACCATCTCTCTCTAGCTATTCTAGAAAACTGTAAAGTATTCTAAATAGGAGGTGCAGGCATGTAGTTAGTGCTTGCCCTTAGAGAATGGTCAAAGGCGCCTAGCCTTGTAAGGGATTGCATATACCTGAGAAATTTGACCGGTGGTTGCTAAGACCGAGTGGCCGAGGGGTACAGGCATCAGCCGCGAAAGCTGAGTACGTGGATTCGATCCCCACCTCGGACATAGGTGATCTTGGTCGTTTTTCTTTGGTATATGACATCTAATATTTATAATTTATATAGTATTAAGTAGTGTGACTACTGGAGAAAAATTAAAAAAAGTACAAATCAAAATATTTAGTTCATAAATAATTCGATTTGTGTTTTCACAATATGTTCAATAGATGGCAGCACCATCTCTCTCTAGCTATTCTAGAAAACTGTAAAGTATTCTAAATAGGAGGTGCAGGCATGTAGTTAGTGCTTGCCCTTAGAGAATGGTCAAAGGCGCCTAGCCTTGTAAGGGATTGCATATACCCGAGAAATTTGACCGGTGGTTGCTAAGACCGAGTGGCCGAGGGGTACAGGCATCAGCCGCGAAAGCTGAGTACGTGGGTTCGATCCCCACCTCGGACATAGGTGATCTTGGTCGTTTTTCTTTGGTATATAACATCTAATATTTATAATTTATATAGTATTAAGTAGTGTGACTACTGGAGAAAAATTAAAAAAAGTACAAATCAAAATATTTAGTTAATAAATTTCGATTTGTGTTTTCACAATATGTTCAATAGGTACGATATCTTGAGAAATTTAAATAGGCTCGGCGTTTTTAAGTTACAATATCGCTAAAATTAACACCAAAACAGTTTTTATTGAATATTAGTAGTATTTAGTAATTTCACGCTGATTTAATGTTCCTAATAGCATAAATTAACATTATGCTGAAAGTGAAAATGCCCAGGGATGGAGCAATACTAAGGAATGAGACTGAAAAACCCTACAACTTACGTAAGAACTTGCAGGTGTGATCTCAGGTTTAGGAAAATAAATAAATAAATATCTTAGTATTTCTTACACAAGTCGACCTAGTCCCACGGTAAGCTCAATTAAGGCTTGTGATGTGGGTACTAGGTGACGATATATATAATAGATAGATACATATAGATACTTAAATGCATAGACAGCCATGACCAAGGAATAAATATTTGTGATAAATAAATACAGAAATAATGCCCTCGCCAGGATTCGAACCCGGAACCTCCAGCTTCGTAAGCAGGGTCACTACCAACTAGACTACGGAGGCTGACAAGTGACAATGATGGCAATGTGACAATTATGGTTGATTGGAGTGGAGCATGACTTGCAATAGAGTGTAAGACTTCACGTCATGGTCAAAATTGTGAGTCATTTAAGACATATCCAATTAATTTTTCATCGAAGTTAAACACTCATAATCGACACGCTGAACAAGTGAGTTGGCGATCGCTGTAGTGTCCGCTACGATGACGCTGCTGCCCATCATCAATCTTCTATTAACAAATGGTCGGTGACATTTCAATCCCTTAGGTACGAGCAAAAAGTTGGGAAGGTGATAAAAATGTGTTCTTACTAGAGCTTCCAATACCGGTATTTTGTATGGACAACCGGACACCGGTATTAAAAGCCCTAATTCTTACTGCCATCACCACACCGCATGTTAAGGAATTATAATTATAATATTCAAACAAGAAATATTTAGCACTGGCTCAGTTTTTTGTGAGCATGCCTTATAAGTATTTTGTATAAATAAATATAGGAATTGAGTAAGCACCTCTACC
Organism: Thaumatotibia leucotreta; assembly: GCA_025490895.1. Taxonomy (NCBI): domain Eukaryota; kingdom Metazoa; phylum Arthropoda; class Insecta; order Lepidoptera; family Tortricidae; genus Thaumatotibia; species Thaumatotibia leucotreta. The sequence continues at coordinate 10,103 of JALPQI010010171.1, read as the reverse complement.
TGATGGAAACCGGTTCAGTATCTCGTGTTATGGTGATGTGGTTCACACTATGCAAATAAAAAATATTTACCATAGCGACCTGGATATAATTGAGCACATATTATTAATATTGTATTACCTATAGTATTTCACGGCCGATGGGAGTGTTTTAAATCAACACGAGTTACGAATTTCGTTTTTACACGTGTCTCGTACGACGTTTTTTAGTGCAGATGGCCCTCCGTAGTGTTGGACCTGACGTCAAATGACACATTTCTCGCACTAGAGCCTAGATAAGGCACCATCTGTACTAAAAATATCGTTTTTAGTGCAGTCCTATCCGTCGTGTTTTAAAACATCGCCACTCGTTTCGAATTTCATATTTTTCGCACTTGTGTCGTAAAATGTACTATTAAGGTAGGTACTTCACCTTCATGTTTCATAGATTTGGACGCCCTGTATACTTACTGTGGCTTTACATGATTTTGGTTTGTGTTCACCTTCACCACTTCTTATTCTTTGTTTTTGTTTTTAACATACGAGTAGTTTTTCATGCTTTCTAGTAGGAATCATGTTTTTTGTTATTCTCAATATGAAATATTGACAATTCAATGAAATTATTGAATTGTCAATATTTCATAAACAACATTATAAAGACAAAACTTCTACTAAAAAAAGGAACTAAAAATGTAACATGACTTCATTGACTGTAAATTTTACAAGTTAACAAACATTTTAAAAATAAATAGATTCAAGATCACCGCAAATACATTCTAAATCAAAACACACTAATATTTGGTCAACACTTCTATCCCAAGATGTACGTATGACGTACATAATGACGCACTTTGCAAAAAATATCGACACCCCAGATACAAATAACAGAACGAAACCGCAAACCAATAATTTATTGATTTAATTACATTTTTTATTTCTAATAATAAACACGAAGTGACTTGGCGGTTTGAGTATCAAAGTTCAGAGTGTTTTAGTAGTTGAGTTCTTTCACACGATTTAGCGCGAATTGTGGAAAAGTTTGTTATGGTTTTTGGGGTTTTTTTGATGAAACAGATTATAATTTGGTGGGAATTGTAACTTGTAACCGGACGTTGATGACTTTAACTTTAGTAATGTACAGTTGACGTCAAAGATATCATGACGGTTTGGGTGCCAAAAATATATTTACACGACTTTAATTCAAGGCAATAAAGTCGTGTAAATACTCGTATATTTTTGGAACCGAAATCGTAACGATATCATTAACGTCAACTGTACAACATACACGTAGAACTATGATGACATACTGCATGGCTGACTTGCAGAAACAGGACTATAGTAAATAAATAAAAGAATGTCTTGGGATATTTTAAACAATTAACATTTTACAAAAATCGATTTAGTCCTATAGGGAGCTCCATTAAGACTTGTGATGTCGATCCCAGCGACAATATATGTGTAATAAATGCTCGGCGGGGGTGAGCTGTTCATACTAAATGACATGTATCACGTGGCATTTAGTATAAAAACAGCTCACCCCCGCCGAGCATTATATACAAACCCCGGATGACGGGAGCAAAAATGCGTTTGTCACTAGTGCTTAGTTAAATATCGACTATTCTATCGACATCCATACCAACATTTTATGAATTAGAAATGTATTGATCAACTGGAGTTTATGCAACCGTACGTAATCAGAGGCATTGCGATCTAAAATTGATAAACAATAATATGTCAATAATACCTAGTACCATAGGACAGTTACAAAACCGACATTAAAGCCTAAAAAGCAGCTTGAATTTCGTTCAGAATTACAAAGTGCACTTGTTAAGATTAGTTTTACATCCTCAAGGCGAAATTATTCACAAAAAATATCATAATGTGTTGACTAAAAAAATTGGTGAATTCATATTAAAAATCTTATATATTTTTTGATATCTGGAAAAGAATTGGAACTACTAGGGAAACATAATTAGCATAATCTATAAATTTCCAATTAAAAAATCGTTCATATGTATGTCGATAGAATAGTCGATATTTAACTAAGCACTAGTGACAAACACATTTTTGCTCCCGTCATCCGGGGTTTGATTATATATCATAGATAAATACACCAGTGCAATAAATCAACATACGTAATAGTAGTCCAAAATACAAAATACTATCATTTTTGGTACTACCCCTTTCGAACAAAAAAACTAAAGTAGCAATGACGCAGCCTGTCCACATTGCGGGAGAGACGAAACTAAGTCAGCATGTTCTGGCAGAATGCGTTATGTATGTAGCGGTAAGTTTGGCAGGGATAAATTGGAGGAGAAAAAACTCAGGGACGTCGATATCAGGGATGCGCTATGGTTCTGCAAGAAAACAAGGAGACTAGAAAGAAGTTATGGGTTTCCCGGGCAAGGGCAGTCGGGACACTAACCTGCAACCCCAGTAACGGGAACTGGGTGCTTAGACAAGTTGCCAATCGCTAACGCTTAATCGTCAATCGTAAACGAAAGGCAGCTAACTGTCTTTGTCGCACTTGTATGACAGAGTGACAGAGAGGAAAAACTACGATACGCTACCAAGCGTTAGCGATTGGTAACTTGGCTAAGCGTCCTGAGGTGCATAAGCACATCAAATGCTCGACAGCCCGCTCGATTCGACCGAGCGTCCCTTCAAAACATAAAATAGGGTTTTAAAACCGGACGTAGGTTTTATTTTATAAACTTGCTATTATGTATGATGATTCAAGGGCTTGTTGCTAGGCCTATTTGAATAAAGAATCGTTTGACTCATCACATGAGTTTGACTTCATAATTGTTGCAGGATTCTCTGTCGAGCGTAATCAGCCGGAAGACTACGGTTTCTTTTTGGCGTTTCAATTTTATGGTGATGTAAACCGGATTTGAATGCCTTCGACTTTACTGACGTAGGTCCCATCTTATGCCACGATGCAAATTAGTGTTGCTTTTATTCCGTCAGAGCCCTCACATATCGATACCTTTGGGTTCAATTGTAGTAAAGGACATTTTGGCGAAAATGAGTTATATATACAGTTTTGTTCAGAATTTCAAGCGCTATCGATCTGTATAGTTAAAGTTTCGATATATTATAAAAAATATGCCTACTGGCGTCATCTGAGACAAAAGTGCAAACATACTCGCTAGCTTCTCTGCAAACTTAATTATGCAATTATCTATTCTTTCGTTTTTTGCACTTATTAAGGCTGCCCTTGCCCATTGCCCAGCACTTAGACAATGTCAAGTACCTAATAGATAGAATGGGTATTCAAGGAGCTAGGTCAAGATTTGATAATAATACAAGTGCCTAGGTGCACGCAATCTCCGTTCAATTCATAGTTTTCGTTTTCCTGTACACAATGAATGTTGAAGTTGATGTCTTAAATAATTTTGCGTTCATTTGTTTCTTTATTTTTCTTTTAGTTTTTATCAGTGTCTAAGACATAACCTCCTGCCGCCCAGACAATAAAATTTGCCAGTGAATTTTGAATTAATAATGTAGGAAATATAATAGAATTTCTTTTGTTTCAGGAGATCTTTTAATAGGCCTCTGGGAGGCAGGAGGCTAAGACTCAATTGTAAGAAGGAAATATACACGAAATATCAAAGGCATCAGCTGCTAAAGCTGACATACGAGGGTCGAACCGTCTGGAAAATATGGTCACTTTTACCACACATTACCACTATTTCTCGAAAGCTTGTAACTTATCTTATGTATTCTCTTATCTTTATCTTATTAATGATGTTAAAAAGAGACTTCCACTTGTATTACAAGGTACAAGCTTTTGAGAAACGGGCAGGTACACGACAATAAAACAAGTGAGGATGAGGCTTTATGAAAGATTACTTGATTACCATTCCAAATAGGTAATTAAGTACATTATGGTTAATATACGTCTCCTGGATGATTCTGTATATTTAGATTAGAACCAACTGTACTCTAAACAAATCTCTTGAAACCAAATTCAAACACCGCAAATGTCAGCGAATTTGTATCAATAACTATTGCATCAAAGATATAGTTACGGTTGACCTCTGGTTTAGCACAGCCAAGGACAAAAATATGTGTACACGTTTCCACCTTAAGGTTTTGACATAAGGATGTATTTCGTGTACTTATTTATGCCTAGATGTACACAATGCAAATATGGGCGGTTTGTTTGCAGTGCATGTCACGTCTGACACCTTTTTATTGCATAGCAGCAAATTTGCACTTCTGATGTATGTTTAGACACCATTATCATGGTTTGTATTAAATTGGTTTCTTTTCTAGACAAAGGAATCGGCCAAGTGCGAGTCGGACTCGCGCACAGGGGTTTCGTGGCGGCAAATATAAAAATTACAACCTATGTAAAAAACTATAAGAGATACTTTTGAACAGATTGCAAATAGTTGAAAGTGTTTATTGATATGAATCACAGACATAATATTAAAATAGAGTAACCCGATTCGATAATATTTAAAGAGTCCACGGAAAGAACATGTCTAGTCAATTCAAATTACAGAAGGAAAAACCACCTTACTTTTAACAGAATAAGGTGTGAAAATGCCCTGATTTTTTTTTAAACACTGGACATGTTTTTTCCGTTTACCCTTCATTTTAATCACGCACTTTTAGAGCTCCACTTTTTAGCTCCGTTGTTTAAAAAATAGGGGGAGGCTCTTATACCTATGTATATTTATTATTTATTTATTTTAAACTTTATTGCACATAAAAATATACAATTGGCGGACTTTATGCCTTAAGACATTCTCTACCAGTCAACCATTGGGCCAAACGTAGAAAAACAAAGTGGGTGCACTGAAACTAACGAAATGAAAATACAATTTGGATACTAATACTAGAATAAATAAATACAATAATTAGATGGTGACGTAAATACGGGAATACATAAAAAATAAACATGCAACATATGAATACAATATATACATACAGATACACATAATATATTTCACGTGCGTTTAGGGTTACCAACTAATTCTACTAAATCCGTTCTAGAAGATTTTCATAAAGCATTATTTTGAAAGCCTGCTTGTTTGAGGCTTGTCTGATTGCCGGGGATGTATAGAAGCTTATTTAGGGAATACGTCGATTTGTGTATAAGTAAATTTCCATAAAAAAAATAGACAATTTTGTAGAATTGTACTCTTGTAAAGTTTTGTGTCTTAGGCCAAAGGAATACTGTAAAAACAAGTCTCCAATTTGTGCATTGTGTATATGAATCTCCTGTAGCTAGGATTCTAGGTTGTGGGATTCTATCGCGTTCGTATGTACTGACATATTGGCCTGCGTTAAGTATCGAGTAAAGCCTAAACGTTTTTGATGCTTGCAAAGTCATGGCTACCGGAATTGCAACTTATAGGCTACAATAACCGCTTACTATCAACGAGTATAATATAGATAATGTATGAGATTTTTCATTTCATCTCTTTGTACGCTAAAAAATGTATTATAAGGTAAAGGTGCATTTAGACCAAAGGAGCATTCGCTCATTCTATCCCCCACTTACGAAATTCGTTCGTTACACAAAACGTGATTCCTCGAAATTCATTGATTTCGTAGAGTCGGGGATAGAATGAGCGAATGCTTGGTCTAAATGCACCTTAAGATGTCTTTGTCGATATTGACACAAAAGTCTCAGAGTCTTCTATGGAAGTGCAAAAACCAATTGTGCTGTAAAAGTCTACTAAGCACAGGATTTAATGAATCTTGCAATTCTTTTTTTAATGGTAATTTTTTTTATTTTATAATCCAAGAATCATCTTGGTTATTTTTTATTTTCATGTATAATTAAATGCTTTAATCTTTTTACGCAAGTCTACAAGAATATAATTATTAAAATGTTGCCACGAGAAAATTAATCTTCAGTGATCATTCTCAGATTTATATTTAATCCGCACGATGAATGTGGCAAATACATTTTGATTTCAAAAGATTATTTTATTTTAATTATGAGGAGTCAACTTTCTTTCTTCAAATATTAATTAATGAATGCACCCGAAAACCCGAGAAGCTTATAAGTCATCATCAGCATATCTCAGTCCACTGCTGGACGTAGGCTTCTCCTATTTAACTATGCGTATAAACGCATTAGGAGGTAAATGCTCATAATCGCCACGCTAGGCAAGCGGATTGGCGATCGCAGTAATGTGACCACTATGATGACGCTGCTGCCCATCACCGCGGGTTACGACAGTAAGAATACATTTGTCACCACCCCAACTCCTGCGGGTGTCGTAAGAGTCGACTAAGGGATTGAAGTAAATGTATTCTTGCTGCCGTTACCACACGGCCAAGCTTATAAGGCGTTTTCGTATACCAATCGTCAATAGAATCCAAAAGATGATGTAAATAAATATGGCTGACTTTCCTAATAAAACTTTAATAAAACCAATATTGAGTTATAAAAGTGCGTGATTGTGGAATAATGCAAGTTCTCATTGTTTGTTTACATTTTTTTTATTCTACTGGCGAATGGTTTAGTGAACAGCGAGATTTTGAAAGGTTGAGTCACTAATAGTGAGCATTTTAGGAAAATCGTCCCACGTTGTCGCTTTGTATGGATGGAATAAGCTTGAACCTTTATACGAATTAATTGTCAAAGCACCCTTATGGTAAGCGACTAGGGCTCGATTTTACCAAACTTTTACTACCTATTCGAAGAATAACGCTTACTCTGGGATAGTAATCCATAGAAATTTGGGACTAGTATTTTAGAGAAGGTGCATTCAGACCAAACGAGCATTCGTTATTCTATCCCCCACTCTACGAAATCAACGAATCACGTTTTGTGTAACGATCGAATTTCGTAGAGCAGGGAGTTAGAATAGCGAATGTGCGTTTGGTCTGAATGCACTTTAAGCGTTATTCTTTTTTTCTTTTCTACTACCGGGTCGTTTTCAAGGAATATTGTAAGTAATTCAGGGCTTACTAAAAACAAAAATCACAATCGCCTCAATTGTGTTACAAAAGTTAGTCGTACAAACGGGTAGGTTTCGTAACACAAAAAGTTAGTCGTTCAACTTCGTAACACAAAATAATGATGTTACGTTTCTTTTCATTCATTTTTTTAGCTTTCCTATGTTTTATGAAATTATGAACTTCATAGCATACACATTACATAGGTCCTTATAATTATTCGTACATGGTTTTCATTATTATAAAGAGTGCGTATAAATCAATTTAAGAATCACAGTCATGCCATAGTTATTTTATTGGGTACTGCTTAAGCCTCAAAATAATCATTTCCAGCTATTTATTTGTCCCCCTGGCTTTGGAAACTTCAGGTTGCTGGTGCGCAGAGGGTAAGAATTTAGGGAACTGGGACGACGCCTGCAGGAAAGGGGCTTTGATCCGCGATCCGGTTCGTTCCTAGGGCAAAGACTGCCTATCGCGATTCAGCGCGGAAACGCTGCGAGTTCAGTGTGATGTACACCTTTGCGCCGGGAACCAATCGGGGCTGTTTAGATCAGTAGCTTCTATTAAGGGTTATTTTTAAGGTTTAATTTGTTTAAATTTATATTGTAAAATTACTTTTACAATTTCTTTTTAAGATTTAGTTTGTGGTCAGCAATAAGAAGTTATTGTTTTCAATTATTCAAGAACAATTAATAATTATTGTAGCATTTGTATCAAATACAAAAATGTATCTCTTTATAGGGGAAAAAGTTAAGAAAAGCTCCTGTTGGATGTGGTTGTAAACTATCCATATAGGCATTTGTTTTGTTTGTGTTCGCATTTTAAACATGTGATTGTCTATTTGAACAGATCACTACTACATAGGTACAACAGGTAACTTAAGTTTTTTACCTATAACAACTTTTAACGTGTAACTTAGCAATAATACCTAATATTATGAAATAAAACTATGAAAACACTTCATTCCGACGTTTCGAACACTTTACAGGGTTTGTGGTCTGCGGATGACGTTAAAATTAGTTAATATACGCGAGTTTATCCGTTTTCATAGTTTTATTTCATGTGTAATCCTCGCGGTAACCGAAGAAAATATTACCTAATATTATGTAAAATTCACTTACTTCGCAAAGCCCATCGTTTGTTCAGCAGAAGCCCATCCAGAAACCGGTAGCCCTGCTCCCTGCAGACCTTCTCCTCCACACTGGCAACTGCACTCGTCAACGATAACAAATCACTGGCCAACACTACTGAAGAAGCATAATCCGGGGACTCATCGACAGCTACAACCTTCCCTGTCTCATAACTATCTTTAAACTTCAATCCAGAATCGTTCCTTTTAATAAAATCACTAATTTTATCAACTAATTCTTTTTCTAATCCTAAAGTATGGGCTGTTTTGTTTAGGAGAACGAGATCCCGTCTGTCGAGAGTGCGATTTGTGTCGAAAAAAGTTGACAGTCGATTTAGGACTTTTTGGTCATTTGGGTTTATCCTCTCGTCGGCAGCGCATACGCTTACGCACGCGATCGCTAGAAGGGCGAGCAGCATGGCGGAATCGTGCGCCCGCGCCGGTAGCACCAACATTACTGCCTTTAGCGTCTCAGCTGAGCCTTCGTCCTGACTTTTTGTGGCAGAATGTGAATGGAGGCGTATTGCGTCAATGTGGTTTTCATTTATTTTAGGATTAATGTTTTTGTTGTTTAATAATTGTTTGTTACCTTTTGAGGATGTTTAGGATAGATATAATACGATATGCATCGATAAGTATTTTGTTTTGAAATAAGTGCCACTCGGATTTTTGCCAGAAAAATAAGGTTCTTGGGCCAGTGTTGTAGGGTTAAAAGAGTTGCGGAGGTAGCGTTTATTATTACCAATATTATGACATAATGTGCAATGTAACTGTATTAAATTGGATAATTAAGCGTATTATAATAATTATAGTAAGGGCCTGTTTCACAATCTCCAGTTAAAGCTATCTGTCAGATAAAAATAACTAGGTTAGAGATATTTTATTAGGTTCATAGTTAGTAATAAGTATATTTATTATGGAAGTATACTACCTACACCTGTGCCTAAATTTTGGACATGTATTGTCAAAGACTGATGTAGCCAACGTGATAAATATTTACAATTGCGGTCAAAGGATAGGGATCGGGTGTAATTTTTCACAGAAAATACTGCTAACGGACTGATTTCAAAGAGAATTCTCAAATATATACAGGACAGGTAGATTTTTTTTAATCAGATTATAATATTGTTACTATTGTTATTGAAGACGAAAGTTGTTGATCTATGTGTGTTGCCAGTGATGACATACGGTACGGAAACGTGGTCGCTTACAATGGGTCTCATAAGACGGCTCCAAGTCACCCAAAGGGCAATGGAGAGGGCTATACTAGGAGTCTCTCTGCGAGATCGGATTAAAAATGAGACCATCCGCAGCAGAACCAAAGTAACCAAAATAGCTCTCCGAATCGCTAAAGTGAAGTGGCAGTGGGCGGGGCACATTGCGCGTAGAACCGATGGCCGTTGGGGCGGGAAGGTTCTCGAGTGGCGGCCACGTACCGGAAGGCGCGGCGTAGGTAGGCCTGATGGTGTAAGATGGACTGATGACCTGGTAAAGAAGTGGAAATCTTTGGGGGAGACCTATGTTCAGCAGTGGACGTCTTTCGTCTGATATGATGATGATGATGATATTGTTAGATAATTTCCTGAATTAATCATACAATTGAAATAACAACATAAAATCATCGTTACATAGATTAATGCAGGCAAAAAGTGTTTTAAAAAACTGCCAAAAATGTATGGAAAAAGGGGCTTTTTATTCCACAGATTTATCGAACGATAAAATTACATGTTTTTTTGGATTCGATGAAAAAATCAGGAAAATTCTAATTGAAATTAATTTGGATTCCATTTATCCTTTAAACATAAAAAAAAAACTATTGAACTTATTGTGAAACTAAACATTTTGATTTGTGCTTTTTTTAGGGTTCCGTAGCCTAAATGGAAACCTCTTAGTTTCGCCATGTCCGATGTCTGTCTGTCCGTCTGTTCGTCTGTCCGCAGCATAGCTCAGTGGCCGCTAATACTAGAAATCTGCAATTTGGTACAGGTGTACATATAAAGTAATCATGCCAATAAAGTGGTACACTAAAAACTACAAAAAAAAATTTTTTACTATGCATTATGTCGGAAAC
>JALPQI010010170.1:0-36478 GCA_025490895.1 Thaumatotibia leucotreta | reverse complement strand
AATTCGACTCCATGTGCTTTTTTATATTCCAACATCTGGAAATGATGTGTATTCTGCAAATTGTATATTAAATGATTTTCATTCATTTTTGAAGTTCAGGGTATTCAGCAAGAAGTGACTCCACTTTCTATTGTATAAAATATTTTAGGCGAATAGACTCGTAAACACGGCTTAATAATCGAAGACATCGTTGTAAGATGACTTTGACTATCTATTGACATAAATAATTTATTATAAGTATTTAATATCTCAAAAGTTTTTATTCAATGTCGTTAGCGAGTCGTTCATGAGTATTAAATGTCAATTATTATCATAGATCCCGAATAAGGTAAACAAATAAATGGTCCTTGTACAGTAGGGTTCAAAATTGCATGGATAGTTTATGAATGAATTCTTTCATAAATTGTCCATGCAATTCTGAACGCCACTGTACATAAAAAAAAAAATTGTACAAAAATCGAGTATCGATATCGACATCACAAAATGGGTTTACCTATCCCTAAGTAAGAACTTGACAGCTATCATTTTGCACCTCCGATACCGGGGTCTAGTCATCACGAGAACACTCCTCGATTGCATTACTTTTAAAATTCCGTACGTATTAAATTATTATATTTTAAAAAATATACTTTTATTATCCCTCTTCCGGTGGTGGCTCAGTGGTTTAGACGTTTGACTTTCAAGAGGTCGTGAGTTCAAATCCTGGCTCGTACCAATGAGTTTTTCCGAAACTTATGTATGGAATATCAGATGATATTTACCATTCGCTGTCGGTGAAGGAAAACATCGTGAGGAAACCTGCATACATCCGCGAAGAAATTGAAAGGTGTCTGTGAAGTTCCCAACCCGCTTAGTCCGCCCAATCCCTCTCATATATGAGAGCAGGCCTGAGCCCAGCAGTGGGACATTATATAGGCTAAAATATTATTATTATTGTAATATTTATTATCCCTCTTACCGGTATTTTGACAAATTCACATCAGACACCTGCAGAATACGGTTTAGCAGTTTGTTGAAATTTACAGAAATTGTTTTCAAGAACGAGACATCTATAGACGACGCCAGACCTTCGAAGTCTATCTGAAGTTGGTCCCATTCAAAATACGATGTCTCTTTATTGACGTCTAAAACTTTGTCCAGTTGAAACACGATGTATGCCGGCCGATCCTTTTCGCATTCCCTAGAAATATAAACAAAAACATTCTTATTAACTACTTTAATTTATGTTGCTGTTGTTATTAAACTTGATTTCGAAATTCAACAAGCCGATGAATTAATTAAATGCAATGCTTTCATTATTCAAATAATGCTTAATAATAATAGTATAATATTAAAGTGCATAACAACAGTAGTATTTTTTAAAATGTATTTACTGTTCTAAAGTAATATTTTTATTCAGTCAAAATAATTCATATAGGTATTTATTCCAATAAGACAACCAACAGATTGGTATTTCGTAACTAATTTATTTTTGTACGATTCCAGACTTATAACGAGTTTAGCTGCGACCATGTATACTCGTAACATGGACGTCTAACGCCTGCTTAAAATGCCTCGAAAACCAATTGTTCAATTGTGCCATGATGGGCAGGAAATTACGAACGGAACGGACTCATTAATGGCTCCGTTTAACTTACACCGCTAGTATGACTTACAGCCGTTAACTGCATTCTAGCAATTGTTTTTCTTTGGTATATGACATCTAATATTTATAATGCATTCTAGCACTTGGCCAGCGATGAACGTGAAACGGAGCCATTAATGAGTCCGTTCCGTCTCGCAGAGTGGAAGGCGGGCATTGACACCGCGCATATTTCGGCGCAACATCTTTGACAAATGTTTATATGATATAGCCAATCAGAACTTTGATGCACCAATGACAACTATTTTTAAATGGCGGCTTACGAAGCAATAGGTTAGCGTTCAAATCTCGGTGATGGCATTATTTGTGTATTTATTTATCACTAATATTTGTTCCTTGGTCGTGGTTGTCTGTGTATTTAAGTATGTATCTATTATATAATTATGTACGTCGTCACGTATATCACAAGTCTTAATTGAACTTATTAAGGCACTAGATCGATTTGCTTAAGATGTCCCAAGGTATATTATTATTATTTATTCACAGTTCCTTTGAAAATACCAGTAGCTCAACAAGTCCTTTGAAACGAATACAAAGTTACAGCTTCCTGATAGCAAAGGAAGTAATTCTGTAGAAAGATACGGCTATTTCAATATGACTTTATATTTCGCACTTGAACAGTGACTTAAACGAGGAAATATGAATAGGTCCTTTGACTACAGAGAAGATCTTACTAGGAGACTTACTAGGTAGGTATACACCGTGTTTTTATTGATTTCCGTTAAATTTAAGGGAAGCTTATTTAAGTTAAAAATAATCAATTTCTCTAAGAAACTAGTGTCTTAACTCTTACTGTTATTGAGTTATTAAAAAAATAAGTTTAGTGACTGAACAAGTGTATTGCAACCTTTATTACATGCTAATGTTACTTATTTTGACATGTGCCGTCAGTCACCTGAGATCTTATTCTTAAGGTTCTCTCACACTTGCCATTACAATTATTATGTATGAAAAAGAAAAAAAAAATACGATATTGACAAAAGCCGATATACCGGTCAACTTCTGTTAATGTCCCAAGTAACCTGTCCAATTTAACGGAAATCAATAAAAACACAGTGTATATTTTTTCTTACAGTACTTTATCTGTATGTGTACGTAATAGTTTACTAGTATACAGTGTGTAAATCTAATACGGGCGATCAATTAAATCAGGCATGGGATTCATTAGTGTAATCATGGATTACAAGGTTTTTTTTAAGTTACTCTTAATTATGACCCCACAGATTTTTTTTAAGATTATCGGAGCACATTTGTTATTGTAGATATGGCAGTTATGTCATCTTCTTTTGAAGTAAGCTATCAACGAGTGTTTAACTCGCGTATGTTGCTCTACATTGCGCGCCGAATTAATTTGTATGGATAATTTTGTAGCTCTAATTTTAAGTAAAAGTTATTTTAATGTACGTATTATGTCGTAAACTAACACCCGTTAAGAGCTTCGCCCGTATTAGACTTACACCCTATATTAAACATACTGTGAGACGTACCTAAGCACATCCTTGATGGATACATCGATGGTGATATTCTCTAGATCTGAGAACAAGGAATCGAAGATTCCCTTTTTATCCGCCAGCAAAGGTGAAGGTCGATCCAGCAGTGCTGATAGAGTTTGGTATTGCGGCGTATCCCAAAGAGCGCGACATACAAATACCTATAAGTCAGTCAAACGCTTTAGTATTGAAAAGGTTTCAAATAGTATTTTTAATGTTTCGGTAGGTACTGAATGCAGCCGTGTGGTACGGCAGTAAGAATAGATTTGTCACCACCCCAACTCCTCCTGCGGGTGTCGTAAGAGTCGACTAAGGGATTGAAGTGTCAAAGGTCATTATTTGATAAAAAAATAATGATGGGCAGCAGCGTCATCATAGTGGACACATTACTGCGATCGCCAATCCGCTTGCCCAGCTTGGCGATTATGAGCATTTACCTCCTACTGCGTCTATACGCATAGTTAAGAGGAGAGGCCTACGTCCAGCAGTGGACTATCATGATGATGGTACTGAATGAAGCCCTGATTTATTTCATACAGTCAGATATATCTGAGAAGCCAGGGTGCCCGAAAATATCTGAGTAAACATCTGTTGTCATGGCGTATGTGTGCATATTCTGATATTTTTTTAGCACAATGGCCGCTCCGATATATCTGAAGGCAACTGTACAAAAAAAAATTACACTAACAATATACATATTTGTTTTTTCTGCTACTTTACTAATTCAGCGGTCTTGAATTATTAGTTAATACTGATTTGGTTACGGTTTATCATTGTAATATTATGCATAGGTACGTAGAGTCGAAATTCGTCTTAGTATATTTTTGAGAGGTGATTAGAATATGGTTAATCGCCAGGCTTAGTGCTTGATAATGGAAGCCTAGGCTCTACGAAACATGTCGCACGTGGTCACTACTTACTTATACATACGATAGTTAAACTGGCTTATAATAGCTTATTGTACATAGGTGACACGTCATGTGAAATTATTTAAAAATACAGTAGTTCATTAAATTTCTTCATATTTGTAGTTTGTGTAAAATTACATGCCTTTGCCTAGTTTTCTTTGTATTCCTTGGCCTAGTTTGTCTTGCATTAGTTTTCTGCTAAGAAATAAATAAAAAAGTATTTTATCCATATTTTATAAATGATACAGATTTAACATATATATTATTATTTCTTGGATATCCAGCTTAGCAATAATAGTTTTTGGTTGCTATTTACGCTTAGTTTATGCTTGTAAATTTGCATAGGTAAATACAAGTGTATAATATTCGAATTCAAGCAAACAAATGTTAGTCTTCTAAAATTCTTAAGAAACTATAAATGAACCCCAACGAAGATTACGTAATTCGAGTCTTACCTCAGCATGTCCCGCAATAACAAAAATGGCGGATATCACGGTCCATAAAACAAGGGATGCGGCGCACATCCAGACAGCCGATCTGTAACATTCATCACCAACGCTCGTAAAAAAGCAAAATGACGTAACAGAACTTCACAAATTGATCTCACTTAGATACTACTTACAACAGATCTCGTATAAATATAAAAGCACGAGCGAGAACGGCTACGTGTGATGTCTCACTGATGTCAATTTATGAGGTAGAAATGTAGCTCATGCTGTCACGCACGTAGGTAATGAAAGAATGTAGCAGGTAACCGTGGCTAAACTAGGGTACAATGACTTTTGAATGTCTTCTTTTTTCTTTCTTTATTACGGGGCCTTTTTGACCCGTCATGATTATAGGCAATGGCTAAGCTACCTAAATACCTAAAATCCTTTCCAAAAAAATAATACATAACTTACATTTGCAGAGTCCGTTTAGCAAGTTCCTTACTGTTACTGCACCCGCACATTAAAGCAAGTAACATGAGTGTCATCACGAATCCTACCGTCACCACGCATGCTGAAAAGCAAGGAGAAGAAATTGCTATAAAATATCTTTAGGAGTTTAATGAATGCACATACAAAAAATATGATAGGCATTATCCAACTAGCGTTGATATGGATGAATGATTATGATGCTTTAAGCAAGTTTATAATTATAATCTTAACAAGTATGAACATACCTGCACCCAAGTCGTAAAGAATCTATTTTCAAAGGCATTTTAGTAATGGTCAATTTGTCAAATTATGCTAGGAAAATTTATTGAGCCTTTTTAATCACAGAACATGCATTTTATAGGTACGTACCCATTAAAATAACCCATCTCCAAAACTCGTATTTTTGCATTCTGATGAGAGCGGTGTCAAATTGCCGCACAACGGAATGCAGACCGCCCGTTAGATGGCGCACTATGTCGCTCAGTACTCGTACTGCGCCTTGCAATGTCTGCTTCTTCGATTCTATGTCGCGAAGAATGGCTGAAAATAAAATTGTCACTGTCATGTTTTTTGGCAGAATATCATATACAAAATATAACGAGGTACGGACATCAACAATTCAACATGCTTTGATTTTTGCGATAGACTCTATTCCAATGTAAAATAAGAGTGATGACATGTACCTAGTTGAAGTTACAGTCAGTGGATAGGGATGAATTGATGACGTATAGGAACCTAAAAATGGGTCATTGCAAAAATCAAAATAAAAACTCCATAGATCATTGTGTTTTGTATAATATTTTTAACCGACTTCAAAAAAGGAGGAGGTTCTCAATACGACTGAATTTTTTTTTTTTTGTTGTATGTATGTTACCCGATATCTCCGAGAATAGTGAACCGATTTTAAAATTTCTTTTTGTGATCGAACGTGTATTACCCCGAGATGGTCCCGTTGGCACCAAGTTGCAGTCTGATGATGGGATCTTGGAGAAATCGAGGGATCTCTTCAATTGTTATAGGTACATGTATGGCGCTTTGGGTAATTTTCATTCATTTACAAGAATTTGCATTCAGAAAGTAGGATTTGAGGAAACCAATGATGGAAACAAATTGGGAATCTCGGAGAAACCGGTTGAAGTCGGTTTTTTAAATTTTTAATTTGGTGATTATTACTGATTGCGAAGTGGTAGTAGTTCAAAGTGAGCCCGTATGTATGCCTGAGCCTGCGGTCGGCTATAATATGGCAAATAAGTAGGTGCCTGCCTACTTAACATAACGCTTCAGTGATTAAATCAACTGAGAAACTAAATTCAACTGAGAACACCGCTTGACGTACTATCAAGCGGAACACCGCTTGATGGTAAAATTTGAGTCTATTTAGAAATAGGCAGTGAGTTGAGTTCTGATAAGGTTGAAAACAGTGATATCTTTAATTCTTCCTTAACAATCACACTTATGCGCCTACAGGTGAGTAATTGTAGTGGTTTAGCTGGTTTACAGCTGTCAGCCTCTGTAGCCTAGTTGGTAGTGACCCTGCCTACGAAGCTGGAGGTTCCGGGTTCGAATCTCGGCGAGGGCATTCTTTGTGTATTTATTTATCACAAATGTTTGTTCCTTGGTCATGGCTATGTATGTATCTAAGTATCTATACGTATCTATCTATTATATACAGTGTGTTAACATGAGCCAGGCTTTTATTTGAACCGAGGATTGAGATGCAGATTCTTAGCCAAACCATGTGCATTATTTGTTTAAAAATCCTAATTTTAAAAGTAATTAACTTTCTAAGAAAAGTTAATTGTGAAGCAATGTACTTCAAAATAAATCGTTAATTGGCACTTGACAATGACAGATCGCAGCCACTTGCAACGTTTGACAACTAAGCAGTACACGCGTTACATTGATCGTTCGAACGAAATTAAAATAATTGTTCAGTTAATTTAAATATTTGTCAACTCTTAATACTCGAAAACGATTGCCAGTAATGCGTATTATTACCCATTTTCGTAAAAGCCTGGCTCATGGTAACACACTGTATATCGTCGCCTGGTACCCACAATACAAGCCTTAATTGAGCTTACCGTGGGACTGGGTTGATTTGTGTAAGATGTCTGAAGATATTTATTTATTATTACAATGTCAGTGGAATATTAGCACTTGACGAAATTTCAAGAACTATTGTATTCTTAGTGAAAAATGAATGAGAGTGAATACCTTCCCTGACTTGAGTTGTCTGAGTAGAAATGGCATGCGGCAGGGTTCTGAACTCTTGTCGTGCATTTGATATGGCGCGCGTCAGATTTTCCACACCTAAAGTACGCAACTCTAGTAATTGCTGCTCTCGAAGTATCTGGAATGAGTTCGTTGAATAAAAAAAAAAATCATCAAATCAATTATCTAAATCACAATCAACATCAGCAAAACAGGCTTCGTCAGGTATGGCTACAACAGAATATCAACAATAGGTATCGTCACATACAATTAGGTACAAAGATGAAATCCGCAACAGGCTTTGTCAATCTTAATAGCTAGTTACTTGTACCACGAACAGCCCGAAACGTACCCGGCCCAAACGTGCCCATTACACTAGCAGCATTGCCGCGCTGGTATGGCCAATGAAATCTGTTGTTCGTTGAATTGAAATGATGAAGTCAAGGGTTTCAAAATTACTATACACTTGTATATTGAAATTGTTAAAACAAAACTCAAATACATTATCACTCATTTTTACTTTCAACTAATAATAATCCAATGTATATTAAAATATTATCGAACCGGGTTACTCACGTATTTAAGTCGATAATTGCTCGACATGTTTCGACCCATTAAGAGGGTCCTCGTCCGGAGCTTCTCGGCCAAAACCCGACGCGTACTGGGGGGCTTTGGCCGAGGGTGCTCCGGCCGAGGACCCTCTTAATGGGTCGAAACATATCGAGCAATTATCGACTTAAATACATACGTAAGTAACCCGGTTCGATACAATTTAATATGTCGCCGGTTTAAAGGCAAAACCAACTATTTCCGTAAAACATCTTTTAGCAAATACGATTCTATGTCATTTTCATAAAATACGATTTGTCAAAACCAACTTCAAGGAAATAGTTGGTTCTGCCTTTAACCCAACGATATGTGAGTCTCACGTTATTTATAATTCTAAAATAATCCGATGTAATTAATATTTTACAAACCAAATCGAATTTCAACTGCAAATCCAACGAATTCGTGTTAATAGTGTCACAGAGCGGAGCGTCTTTAGAAGTGCAATGCTTCTTCAAGTTGTCTAGCTGTTTCGCCAAGTCCCTTATTCTGTCAGACGCGGTCGAGGCCAGTGCTCCCGCCCTGATACTCACGTCGCGTAGGGAAGCAATTTTTGCAGCGATATCTTCACTTTCTGTCAGGATAGTCAAAAGCAAAATTAAGTATCGAAAGAATCCGCTCAGAGGATAAGAGTGCACTGGGACATATTTTTGAACATTTTTGTGTACACCTTATTTGGTCTTTGACTGTACAAAAAAGTGAAATAGTAGTGATAATGGTTATTTTTGAAATACAAAATTCTTACATGCAAAGATTGAAAAATAAGTAAAAAAAGTTTTAATTTAAACGGTTTTTATTGCACTAAAAACTAGAAAATAAAAATTAGTTGTAACTAACCGTAGATGCTACTTTCTGTAGATTAGTCACGTGAAACTATTATCACCGTAGTCTTCCCAAGTTGGATGCTGAAAGCCACGTTTAGCCTTTATGTCAGTGGATTAAGCGTTAATCGGAAACTTTTACCAAACTGAAATAAAAACGTGGGGCGTACGCAATTGTGATTAAGTCACTATAGTTATTTAATAACAAACATAGAAATTAAGACAGCAATAGTGTAATAAGTTTTGTTCTGGCTTTGATAAAAGTTATTTACCTCTATAGAAGTGTTGGAACAGAAGGATTATTAATTGCAAAATTAAAGCTTTTGAACTTGTATGTTTCTTTATAATAACGCCCGGCGACGGCTCGCCCTACGCGAACCACTCACGCTATCACTAGGAGGGCCCGACGGCACGCCTTATGCGAACCACTCACGCTGTCACTCTATCAGCTGGAGGGCCGCAGGCCCGACGGCCCGCCCTACGCGAACCACTCACGCTATCACTAGGAGGGCCCGACGGCCCGCCCTATGCGAACCACTCACGCTGTCACTCTATCAGCTGGAGGGCCGCAGGCCCGACGGCCCGCCCTACGCGAACCACTCACGCTATCACTAGGAGGGCCCGACGGCCCGCCTTATGCGAACCACTCACGCTGTCACTCTATCAGCTGGAGGGCCGCAGGCCCGACGGCCCGCCCTACGCGAACCACTCACGCTATCACTAGGAGGGCCCGACGGCCCGCCCTATGCGAACCACTCACGCTGTCACTCTATCAGCTGGAGGGCCGCAGGCCCGACGGCCCGCCCTACGCGAACCACTCACGCTGTCAATCTATCAGCTAACTAGAGGGCCGCAGGCCCGACGGCTCGCCCTACGCGAACCACTCACGCTGTCACTCTATCAGCTGGAGGGCCGCAGGCCCGATGGCTCGCCCTACGTGATCCACTCACGCTGTCAGTCTAGCAGTCTAGCTCGCCTTACGCAATCCACTCACGCTGTCACTATATCAGCTAGAGGGCCGCAGGCCCGACGGCTCGCTTTACGCGAACCATTCACGCGGTCACTCAATCAGCTGGAGGGCCGCAGGCCCGACGGCTCGCCCTACGCGATCCACTCACGCTGTCAGTCTAGCAGTCTAGCTCGCCTTACGCAATCCACTCACGCTGTCACTGTATCAGCTGGAGGGCCGCAGGCCCGACGGCTCACCCTACGCGATCCACTCACGCTGTCACTATATCAGCTGGAGGGATGCACGCACTACGTGAACCGGAGGGACTCACACTCTTTGTCTATCAACCGGACGGCCTCAAGCCCGACGTGAACCCGAGGGGTATACTCATACTCTCAGTCTTATCAACCTGATGACCGCAGGTCCAACGGCACGTCCTACGCGAGTCATTCACGCTGTGAGTCTATCAGCTGGAGGGCCGCAGGCCCGACGGCTCGCCTTACGCGAACAACTCACGCTGTCACTCTATCAGCTGGAGGGCCGCAGGCCCGACGGCTCGCCCTACGCGAACCACTCACGCTGTCACTCTATCAGCTGGAGGGCCGCAGGCCCGACGGCCCGCCCTACGCGAACCACTCACGCTATCACTAGGAGGGCCCGACGGCCCGCCTTATGCGAACCACTCACGCTGTCACTCTATCAGCTGGAGGGCCGCAGGCCCGACGGCTCGCCCTACGCGAACCACTCACGCTGTCAATCTATCAGCTAACTAGAGGGCCGCAGGCCCGACGGCTCGCCCTACGCGAACCACTCACGCTGTCACTCTATCAGCTGGAGGGCCGCAGGCCCGATGGCTCGCCCTACGTGATCCACTCACGCTGTCAGTCTAGCAGTCTAGCTCGCCTTACGCGATCCACTCACGCTGTCACTATATCAGCTGGAGGGCCGCAGGCCCGACGGCTCGCTTTACGCGAACCATTCACGCGGTCACTCAATCAGCTGGAGGGCCGCAGGCCCGACGGCTCGCCCTACGCGAACCACTCACGCTGTCACTCTATCAGCTGGAGGGCCGCAGGCCCGACGGCCCGCCCTACGCGAACCACTCACGCTATCACTAGGAGGGCCCGACGGCCCGCCTTATGCGAACCACTCACGCTGTCACTCTATCAGCTGGAGGGCCGCAGGCCCGACGGCCCGCCCTATGCGAACCACTCACGCTATCACTAGGAGGGCCCGACGGCCCGCCCTATGCGAACCACTCACGCTGTCACTCTATCAGCTGGAGGGCCGCAGGCCCGACGGCTCGCCCTACGCGAACCACTCACGCTGTCAATCTATCAGCTAACTAGAGGGCCGCAGGCCCGACGGCTCGCCCTACGCGAACCACTCACGCTGTCACTCTATCAGCTGGAGGGCCGCAGGCCCGATGGTTCGCCCTACGTGATCCACTCACGCTGTCAGTCTAGCAGTCTAGCTCGCCTTACGCGATCCACTCACACTGTCACTATATCAGCTGGAGGGCCGCAGGCCCGACGGCTCGCTTTACGCGAACCATTCACGCGGTCACTCAATCAGCTGGAGGGCCGCAGGCCCGACGGCTCGCCCTACGCGATCCACTCACGCTGTCAGTCTAGCAGTCTAGCTCGCCTTACGCAATCCACTCACGCTGTCACTGTATCAGCTGGAGGGCCGCAGGCCCGACGGCTCACCCTACGCGATCCACTCACGCTGTCACTATATCAGCTGGAGGGATGCAGGCCTCATAAGAAGGCTCAATGTCACCCAAAGGGCAATGGAGAGGGCTATGCTAGGAGTCTCTCTGCGATATCGGATTAGAAATGAGACCATCCGCAGCAGAATCAAAGTAACCGATATAGCTCTTCGAATCGCTAAACTGAAGTGGCAGTGGGCGGGGCTCGTTGCGCGTGGAACCGATGGCCGTTGAGGCGGTAAGGTTCTCGAGTAGCGGTCACGTACTGGAAGGCGCAACGTGGGTAGGCCTCCCACAAGGTGGACTCATGACCTGGTGAAGGTCGCTGGATGCAGGTGGCACAGGGCCGGTCCTTGTGGCAATCATTGGGGGAGGCCTATATTCACCAGTGAACTTCTTTCGGCTGATATGATGATGATGATAATGAAATCCGTATGTTTCTACCAAATATCTAAAGCAGTAAGTACTTCAAAATCTGCATAACGCTATTGTCGGTTGTGGCAGGCAGTAACACTGGAGTATCAGATTTGAGGAGTTGGACGTTAGTATTAAATTCGCATGTTTCTACTTAAGTAATATCTAAAGAACTTCTTTAAAATCAAGATATCGATAAAAGATAAACCTTGCGGTTATTGTAGGCAGTACTGCAGCATCAGGGGTGAGGAGATGGAAGTCAAGATCAGGCTGTTAGAATTTGATTATGCCAAAGATGCTATACATTCATTTTCACGTGTCTAACACACTCGGTTAAGGCAAGCAGTACGTCTGCAGCATCAGGCTTTGAGGATTCAAGGATACAAATATTATAATATTGCATTGTCATAGGGACTTGATAAGAGTTCCAAATTTCATTGATTTTGGTGCAGTAGAAGTGGTCGAAAAATCGATCACAAGATTTGAAGCATCGACGACAGTTGATACGCGGTGAAGTTAATAAAAACCGTTTAAAAACAAAATTTGGATGGAAATTGCTGTACCAAAGGTAGTACTAGTAAATATATGTACTCGTACTGTATAATCGTTTTGATTCGTATTTTCATGGAAATGAATATTGAAGCTCATTTGTGATAGCAATATGATTCCTGAAATTTTCGTAAAAATACGAATACGAAGGATTATACATACATACATACATCTGTTAGGTTAAACCACATCATACTATTGATGTGTATGATAGTCATGTAGCTTTTTAATTAATTTTGTAATAACTTATACAAGATTGTTTAATTGCTTTTATATACGAACACGAAACATTAAAAATATACATATATATATATATATATATATATATCTTGGGATATCTCACACAAATCGACCTAGTCCCACGGTAAGCTCAATTAAGGCTTGTGATGTGGGTACCAAGCGACGATATAAATAATAGATAGATACATAATATAGATACTTAAATACATAGACACATAGACAGCCATGATCAAGGAACAAATATTTGTGATAAATAAATACACAAATAATGCCCTCGCCGGGATTCGAACCCGGAACCTCCAGCTTCGTAGGCAGGGTCACTACCAACTAGGCTACGGAGGCTGACAATACTGTATTTAACAAATGAATGCTCCTTTGCAAGGTTTTACACTACCAATAATTACTGGGACCACCAGTTTTAGACAGGGCGATCAATCAACATGAATAATATTATGTTGCTTCTCCAAATCAATCATTTCAGTTGTAGGTATTAATTACCATAAATCACGGGCACTACATAAACAAACCCTAGCCCTCGCAACATAACAAATCAGATACTCGCAGATTTCTTTCATTTCAACCCCGTTCAAAAGCATACTTAGGCGATCAAAGAGAATCCAACCTGAGATGATATCAGCCAACGAGTCGAACACCAAATCGATGCCGCTCTCAGAGGCGATGGCTTGTTGAACTGGCTCCCCCAAGAGGGTACCCACGTCTGAAATTAATGAATCCAGTTACGAATATAAACTTGATGTTTACGCCTCCATTCTCGATTTTTATTGGTCGGCGCGTTTTAATAGATTTGGAATTGCTTTGTAAATAAATTCCATCAGGATTTCATTTATAACTTGAAAGGGAGGATGGAGGTTCTAAATTTAACACCTTGAAAGTTGTACGTTGTTAACGATTTATTAAAGATCGTAGAGCAAGTAGTAAAGCGTTTCTATAATAATGCGGAAGGTATATAAATAATGCTCAATTATTGTAGGTAGATTATAGTAATAACGATAAGTTTGAATATAATTGCATGCAACTATAAATTTAATAAGTAGATATCAATTTTGGACATGAATAAATTTCAATGGCATAATAGTACATTACGACACAAGTGCGAAAAACATGAAATACGAAACGAGTGGCGATGATTTAAAACACGACCAATAGGGAGTGTTTTAAATCGACACGAGTTACGAGTTTAGTTTTTGCACGTGTCTCGTACGACGTTTTTTAGTGCAGATGGTCATCCGAAGTTTTGGACCTGACGTAAAATTACCCACTTCTCGCACTAGAGCCTAAAAAAGGCACCATCTGTACTAAAAAACATTATTTCTGATTCTTTTAGTTAATGTACATTTGGTTTGGTTAGGTTAGGTTTTTACTTTTGTTTACATTACGAGTACATAAATACCTACTGATATACTGGAAAATCTGTTATACTGTCACTGTTGCCATGCCCGTCCACCTTGACCTTCAGTGCTGGTAACAAATCATGCAAATAATGCTGTCAATCTCTTTGTAAGTAATTACCAAACACCGGTTTCGCGGGGGCAAATCTGTACTGACGTTTAATAGTGCGAGGACACATAAAACTTATTGTAGGTATTATTTGATATCGATAAAAATGTCGTACAACCGTTGTGTAATTTCAAGAATTTGAATGAGGAAGGAACCTATATACACAAAAATAAACTTTTTGAGGAATTAACTATCTTTAATATTTAATGTAATTTTCACAATATACAAGCAAAATTTTTTTCTACATTTTCAGACTTTAATCTTCGTCGCCTGGGTGACAATATCCATTTTAGCCAACTAAACGACCTTTCTAGGTCAACTGTAGTAATTGGAGCAAATTCAAACAATTTATAGTTTTGATGAATTTCTGTTTTATGACTCAGTTCTATTTCTTTTCCGGATACTTTTTTCTTGCGTGGCATATTTAGCCGCCTTAAAAAACAAAAAGGTAGATTTAATTGATTGGAATGCAAAATAATATTGTTGTAGGTACTAACTAGATGAATTATTCAACGATTCAATGGTTGTCAAAAGTGACTCGACACAGTCAATGTCAGATATCGGTTGTTTATAGTTGCGATAAGTATGAATGAAAGAGGTTTGCACATAGTTAAACGTATTCCAACTTAGCCATTACTTTAGTTATGATAATGATGGTTAAAAATATATTTTTATGGATATCGATAAACTAAGTCGATATTTAATGAATCACTAGCACTGGTACATTTTTGCCCCCGCGAAACCGGTGTTTGGTAATTACTGTATAACCTAAGTATAAGTGAAATAAATTTTGCTTCATTTAAATCTCTTTGCTTTGTCAATTGAGAAGTTTAGTGTGGTCTAATGAATATTTTATAGGTGCGCAATCAGATAAGCCTTTGAAGATCAGATTTTAGGTATATCGTCGGGTGAGAATGCAATTGTGCCATATCCATTTTCAAGCAAAATCGGTTTTTAATGGTTCTTGATAGCGTATTTTTTTTGTAGTTCATAACAGTAATCGATTTTTGAAAATTCTTATTTTATATTTAAAAAAAACATATATTTTTGTGCCATATCCTCAATCCGCAATAAATAGTGATTACAATATTGTGCCATGTCCGGACATGACACAAATTTACGGTTAACAGCCAATTTATCAGTGTGCCAAGCGACTAATCGATCAACATTTTTGTGACATAATCCATTAATCGATTTGATTGTATCGATTCGATACTTGTTTTACCTACCCTATCTTTTGATAAATGACAATAAAGAAGGTAGGTTTGATTTATAATGATTTGTGTCATTCAAACTTCTAGCTTTTATCTTAATAAGTTGCTGGTATAAATACATAATATTTATAATTACGAGTACCAGAAATTGTAAGAAAAGACATATATTATACTACAGAAAAAGTGACCGAACCCCGTGACTAGGACTGGAATCGATCCAGCGACCTCCTGCTTTCCTGCCATGCCATGCCATTTAAGTCCTGGCCACAGGAGGCCTCGGTCACTATTCCTGAAGTACCTACATATTACGTTAATATGTCATTCATTCAAACGTATTATAAGCCGTTCTCATCGGTATTTTTTACATTAGCACTAGATATCGTTGAAAAGCTTATCAATCTTATCATTTTACAAAATAGAGAAGGTCACCTATTGGATGGTACCTATTTACAAGAAAGTAAAAAAATGATTCACATAAATATTAGAAATCAATATTGGCATCATATTCACGTGAATAATTATGTCTTCATATTCGAGATAAACTATCGTCATGACTTGAAATAAATCTAGTCGTAAAATAACTTTTATTTGCATAAACAATTGCTTTTAATGTCTACCTTTCTTGACATTGCACTAACATTTTGTGACACATCCATAACTTTGTGTCATGTCATACATAGCAAGTTAAACATTTTCTTACCAAAATGGATATGGCAATTGTAAAACTACTTATATCTCATGACTCTTATAAGTTAAACATTAATTATATATAACAAAAAATAGTAAATGAATATACTAAAGTGTCAGTTAAGTTAAATATTGCAAAATCATAAGACATTCCAAGAAATATTTTTTTTTGTTTCATTTCGCTCTCCTCTAAACCAAGGCAAGTGGCGTATAGCACAATTGCATTCTTAACCGACGATATATTTGCCTAGTAAGACTGTCTAAGCACTTGCAAATTAAAAACTATACAAGCGTAATAAATATTATTACAAACACCTTTAATTTTTTAATATCTATTTGTCATATCGCCGAGTTAAAGGAAGATTCCACTATTACCTGAAAAATTGGTTCTGCAAATAATGTTTCATGCCAAAGACATGACTGATTCAGAAAATATATTTTAACGACATAGTTGATTAATATTATATTTCCGAAAAATGGTGCCTTCTAAGGTGCCTAGGAAAGTTGTGAATTATTATTTTTAAACTAAACTATCTAGCAAGGACAAGGCGATCAAAAACGCTTTAGACTTAGTGACTTAGAATGAAATGACACTTTAGAAAAAAATACATTATCTTTTAAATTACCAAGTCAGAACCCTGCAAACTTTGCATGAGATTTTAGTATTTAAATATGTTCAGGGTTATGCTTCTAAAACTTTCCCGCTCCTCCCGTTTACGTTGTATAATTATGAATCCTGAAAACAACACACTCCTTTTTGGGCGTCGTGTAATAAACTACAATGTATGTAGGTAATACTCGTATGCATACCTATTTAAAAATCTTCCACGACCTCTTGGTGTGACTAAATAACTAGTTTTGACTAGTATCATACAACGAGATGTCAGTTTATGATAGAAACTCTTTCTAAAATACACAACTATCTAAAAGAATATATTTTTGTGAGGTAAGTCGGTACCTAACTTAGTACATGACTCGTTCAATAATATGTTCTAATGGTCATGGTTATCTAAGTTCATCATTCAATTAGTATTTTAGTTGCTTCAAAAATAGTACCTACGATCTTCAATTCAAAAAGTACAGCTGACGATTCGTTTGCTTTATAAATGCATTGTAATAAGGAGTACGGATTGTGAGTTAACTGTGTTGGCGACAGTACCAGTAGGCAATGTTGACACTCCGAGGTAACCAGCAAGGGTAATACATGCATCGCTCAATCTGCATTGTTTCCCTAACACTTATTCCTCAAATTCCATGAGCATGGATCACGAGATCAACGAATAGAACCAAAGTAGTAAAGCCGATGCAACTGGTAGCAATGTGGCTTCTAGCTTCGTCAATATTCCATCTACTTTGCTATAAGCATCGAATCAACAGCTATTTATCCATAACCATACATGCCTTGTTTCACAACTCACTTCTCAAGTCCTGTCTATAAGCATGGACCACAATATCCATAGGCGGTACTAGCGTGTGGTGCAATTCACGCGCTGACGCAGACAGCCATGTAGCAATATCGGCGCAAGCGCATCTCATCATGTTTCGACTGTCTGCAGCTGCATCTGAGGCCTGCTCGTTGCTCAACGCCATTCCTGATATGAATACGCTGAAAACATAAAAGTTTTTTTATTTTTTTTTATTATAAGGACTGATGACCTGGTGAAGGTCGCAGGCGTCCGCTGGATGCGGGTGGCACAGGATCTATCATTGTGGCAATCTTTGGACGAGGCCTATGTTCCGCAGTGGACGTCTTTCGGCTGATATGATGATTATAAGGTACCTTTGTCTAAAAAAACATGGCAGTTCGATATATGTCTAATACTTAAATAAATACGCGATTATTACAATATCAAAACAATAAGCAATTATAAAAAAAAGAGAACAAATAACAACCATTTCTTCGAGAACCGCAGACACCCCACTAAATCGGCAACACCCTTGTAGAAATAGAAAGTTTGACATGTTTTTTGGCTGCCAGGGTAGAGATACGGGGGCTCTATACAATAAAATGATAAAAGTTGCGATACAAGATAAACGGTGTTACACGATGGTCGACTTTCGTTGTGTCTTACGGCAGACTAGCTTCAAACATGATTTAAATTACCTTTAAGTATAGTGATTTAGTAAACCTAGTAATTTATTACGTTTCAATTTTAATTATATTGATTTGTTTGCGATAGTTTGCCCTTTTTTTATAAAAACTCAATTATAAAACAATTCAGGGTAAACAATGAACATAAATCAATTCACAATCGAATAAAATGACTTCCAATAAGCGTTTACCGTTGGTTAAACTTTGCTAATTTATGAAATTGCTTTTTGATTTAATTGTGTAATGAAATATGAATTGAATTAGTGAATCAGGAAATGCAAGCCCTCCTCGAAAGGCTTTGATGTTACCGACCTTATACGTGAAGGTAATTTTATAAAGTGAATAATTAACGTATTAATACAGATATTTATGATCACAATATCGTATCATGAAAGTGGTAAAATTTTCGAATTCAGGAATCGAATTCATGTTTATCAACCAAGTTGATATTTGTACAAGGTTTTCACACAAAAATTATCTTGACGATGAAAGAAATGTATGTTTATCCTATTTTGTACCTAACAATATTAGTTAATGACATAATGACTATCTTGTCGTAGCAAAACTGTTTCTAAAATGGTTTTAATCTAAATCTCAATATTTTTTTATCGCTTCAATATATGCCATCTGAGATATCCTAATGATGCAATTTCCGTTGTCTATGAAAAATTAGAAACCTTCTACCGAGGGACCGCACATAGTGTGCCACTAAGAGGGATAGACATAGTCACTTACTACTAAGAAGATACTTGTGTGTGTGGCACTTAGTCTTAGCATCTAACACACACACACACACAAAAAATAGTGGCACAGTGATAAGGACGGGCGATTATCGTTCCTTTTCACTTCCACTAGTAAAAAGTTTCATAAGACCATCCCTTTCGTTCTTGCTTATTACGTTGTCAAATCCATATCCATATTCTAAATCCATGCCTTCTACACTGATGGAGTTATAACTACGTTTTTAAAAGTTTTGTAGGATGACGTACCTATCGATCCAATACAAAAATCAATGCTTTTTCCGCATAACGAATTTAATTTATATTTCCGTTAGAAAAAGATTTTGTAAATACCTATAGGTAGGTACTCGTATTACATTTATCAGTATTTTGTTTACCGACAGTTGAATCTCATTTTGTTAACAATTTTTTAATGAAACGGATGTCTGAAATGGTATTTTAACATCCCAACGTAACTTTTTATGGGAGATTGATGTTTGATGGTTGTTAAGAAAATTTAAATGATGATCGCGGGAAACAAAAAGAAAACTCATTTCGCTGCATTTAAGTTGGTGGGTTGGGATAGGTACATATAATTTACATATTTTTGGAGCTATTCATGGTGTTTTTTTATGCGCTAGTGTAAGAAGTGGCCGTGTGGTGACGGCTGTAAGATTACATTTGCCACCACCCCAACTCTTCCTGCGGGTGTCGTAAAAGTCGACTAAGGGACAGAATTGTCACTGACCATTATTTGATAAAAGAATGAGCAGCAGCGTCATCGATGTCATCATAGTGGACACATTACTGCGATCGCCAATCCGCTTGCCCAGCGTGGTGATTATGGACATTTAACTCCTAATGCGTCTATACGCATAGTTAATAGGAGAGGTCTTCGTCCAGCAGTGGACTATCATAGGCTGATTATGATGATGAGTGTAAGAAGTATTTTTTCTCAGGTCGAAACTTCGGAAGGCCATCAGTAGCCTTACCATGAGCCGTCGTCGAATTTTTAATGCGGATGTACTCTCTATCCATCCCACTCATACTTGTACAGGGTGGTTAGTGAGTAACCCGACAAACTTGAAAGGTGTATTCCTGACCACATTTTGAGACTATAATGTCATATGAACTTTTCTGGATTCGGGTTAGTTTACGAGATAATGACATGTTTTTCAAAAAACTATTTTCATCGTAAGTCACTGATAAATGCCTGCACGATTAAAATTTTTACACTAATAGTTTTCATCTTGACATACTCAACTCACTGACGAAAGTTAGAGAAAATTACAAAAAAGTATCAGAAAAATGTTCGACTAAAAAAATGAAATCTTTGAAAAAAACAAATTCTTTCCTTACAATTTATTACTGGTCTGGTCATGTAAAAAATATTCAAAAAATCCCAAAAAAGAATTAAAAAAAAAATTTTGTCCGAAAATGACATATTTCTCATTTTTACTCCTTTTGACATCAAAAATACATTGGTAAAATCTGTCGGTACACTCATTCCCACCCAGTATAGTGGGGCATACAGAGTAAGTCTACGTCAATAACATAGTGGCAGCTCATGGTACAGCTAGTGTACTGAAATTGTCGTACGATATATGGCCTTATTTTAATTTATCGCCACTTGTTTCAGACTTTTTTTCCGCACGTGTATCGTAATGTACTGGGGTTAATATCACAAATGTGCAAATTGGCGTATTGGTGACTTTTGTTTATCAAATATCATCCCGGAATCTCGTAATTAGACGACTCGACATCATCCTACATTTTAGTATAGGGCAAAATATTCCTTAAACTTCAGTTAGAGTAGGTACGATTATTTAATGAGGAAATCAAATTCTGGTGTCAACTCAAAGTGCTCGTTAACTTCTAACAGGATGTTTATTCAGATTTTAAAAATATCAAGTTGATATAAAATTATTATTTGCGCGTCCCTCTCGAAAAAATGTTTAAGAGCGAGATGCTTTCAGGGTAATGTTAGCTAAATGTACTAGATATCAGATTTATTTAATCGGAATACACCCCGCAGAGTAAATTGGTAACTGTGTCGGCACTTCATTTAAGTTTTCTCAGCTTAATATTTCAGGCGTTGTAATGGCAACATATCCCATAGGTTAATTACATACGTTAATTATTATTTCTAGAGATATGTCTTCTTACTTATGACAATGGAACGCACCAAATGACGGCCACACTTTCAAAAAAATAACGTAATAAAATAACATTGCATTTCTTTATCTTATGAAAGACAATGCGCATTTCTAAGGAACAAACCCATTAAGACCCTGTCTATTTTTTTAGACGGAATAAACTTTTGCGCTTTTGAATTTCACAGAATCGCCCAGGACCACTAAAACATGTGGAAACGATTACAACCAAGGACGCTAGACTACAAGGCACAATAACAACAACGTAGCGTCAGACAAGGAAAGCGCCACATGCTGCCAGAGGTGTGACAGAGAGGCTAAATCAACCCCGGATACCTATCTACGTGACGCTTGCCGCCCCGTCATTTGCAACCAAATGATCTACGATGCGTTTGCGCAGTTTTCGAAAGTCAAATCCTTATTATCAATGTTTATAAAGTCGGAAATAGATATAAGTAGCGATAAGATAATATTGTAAAGGTTTTCCTTAGGGAAATATGTAGTGTATGGAGGACACTTCGATTGCAGCCGGGAAGAATGCGGGTCGCGCAGTTCTGTAACAGTTTCGATATTTTTGGAATATTATTAGATTAATTATCTAAATCGTACATTAGAATCAGTGGTTGCCGATCCAGTATTCACAGCTAAGTGTTTTATTACCAATTGTGTCGTGTGCATTCTAAATAATATTTGTAAATCATATTTCATTAACTACATTGGTTCAAATAATATAGGTACTATAACGTACTTTGTAAATAATTGGTTACATTAATATTGACCACTTTTATGATAATAACTGAGTACACACGACATACCTTTTATGATTGTTATGATTGTCCTTGTGTGATATTTGTGTATAGAATTATAATATTGTGTTGGGTTCGATTCCCGATATTTAAATACCTAAGACTTGAGTAAGTGATTATGACATTGTTGTACTTTTAAGTCATGATCGAAGATTGTACGTCACAGTGTAGATCAGTAATGTCTTACTGATCCATTTATGTGTTGTTCTATAACCACTGTGTATAATTTAACATTGTAATTATCAGATTATAACTGATACTTAATCATGATAATATTTAAACGAGTTCGATCCTCGTTCAATTGATATTAGCCAAAGGACCTTATATTGGATTGTTTTAACAAACAGGGGGTTCGAATCCCTATTTACTGATATTTCTGAGAACAGGCTAACATATTGTGGACACTTAATGTTGATGTCAATTTAATATATAACAGACTTATTTCTGTGTGTATGGAGTCCTTAAATATAATTGAATTTTCTGAGTGTTATATTATACATTATTGTCTTGGAATTTTCATTCAAGAGGTTGTATTTGTAATTAATGTTACGGTGTAATGTAATAATTATTATTACTTACTTAGCATAAATAATACTTGCTTTTGCCGGGTTTTTTCTGGGTTTCCCTGGTTTTAGCAAAATATATTGAATTATGTTCCCAGAAAAGGAAGGTGTTTAGGTACTTTTGCTTTGTGTAAATTTAAAGAAGTAGTTTTATTTGGTATGATAGTAATTGTTAATTTTCGTAATAGTCTAGTAATCTTTAATAAGGTTAAAGATTTTGTTACGTATTTTAAACTTAATAAATCGAATAGGAACACACCTTTCCTTACTAATTTGCGATAATATATTTAAATTTTATAAATCGCCATGTGACTTATCAATCAATACCCCTACTTACCCTCAGAACTTACTTATTACTAAGTAATTATTTTCACAACTATTTGATTCCCTTAAGAAATAAAGTCTAGCCCGAATTAAATACACGTCAGATACCATTACACGTGGCGCCGCGTGACCAAGGATCTAGACTTTGTGTTAACAATACATTTTGATGTAACACATCTAGAAAAGGACTTGTAATTACTTTTAAACAAAAAAAAAATAAACACAACGTAGGAAACTTTATATTAAATATGACGATCACAATTTTATTTCAATTATAAAACAAAGGGAAAGGTTTTACTTATACAGTAGAATCTTGATAACTCGAATGTCAAGGGAAACCAAAAAAAATTCGAGATAGCAAGTTTTCGACTTAACAAGAATTTCGAGATATGAAGAGTTAACTCATCAAATTTCGACATAAAAAGGCACAATTTCATAGAGCATATATTACGACAAATTACATTAGGTAACATAAAATGTGGAGACCACGGCTAGGCAAACGCAGCGTAGGACGTCCACCCACAAGATGGACAGACGACCTTATGAAGGTCGCCGGGACACGCTGGATGCAGGTCGCATCTAACCGGTACATGTGGAGGTCCAGAGGGGAGGCCTATGTTCAGCAGTGGACGTCTTATGGCTGAGATGATGATGATGATGACATAAAATGAGAGTCAAGTTCATAATTATAATGAATGAATGTTTTAAATAATTGATAAAAAATCTGTCATCTTCGTTTGATTCAAGCCATTTACAGATTTTTTTATCAATTATCTTTTCTAGTTCATATAGTGAACCGAATGTATGATCCTCGATATCATTGACCAAAACTGAAAAAACATAACATCTGCGTTTCTTAGAAATTAGAAAGTTTATTTAATGTATTCCTTGCACGTGTGCAAAACAAAAACAATAGATAAGAGGCCCCTAGCCCCGAACATTCCTTTTTGATTTTATTGCCACGAATTTTGAGCTCCGGGAATCCCGAGTAAGAAATCATTATATTTTATGAACTTCGACTTAATGAGGTAGGTATTTGCAGTTCGAGTTACTGAGTATTAAAATGTACGAGTAATGCCTCACAGGGAAATAACTTAATGTTCGAGTTACTGAGTCTAAAAAATTCGAGTTACTGCGTCGTTCGGGGTTCGGCGGAAGGGAATTGCATATCTTTTCGATTTACTGAGGATTACGACTTAACAAGGTTCGAGTTATCAAGATTCTACTGTACTTGAATGGTCTGAGAGGGGTAAATTTATTTTGATCAATATTAATTCTCAAAATTTTAATCAAATATTATATTTATAATTATTTGATTTTTTAAATCAATCATATGCGAACAGTCTGAGAGGGGTATATTTAATTATCGTTAAATGTGTGATTACTTATTAGTAATTATTTCAGTGTGTTTTACAACATATGATTTATTGAGTGAGGATTCCAAGACATTTATTTAGAATTTTAAGTGCCATTGAAATTATTTTGTGTGTTCCATTGACTAATACATTATTAGGTAGGTAGATAACGGCAGTGTGTGTTGATATTTTAGTGTATTATATTTTATAAGTATTGATTTGGACAGGGTTAATTTTATTTAGCATTAAGCATGTCTGCAAAACGAAGCTTAAGACGTACGAGTTGTAGTAAGTGTGGAACAGGACCGTCTCCAGAAGTTCATGTATCTCAGACACATGATATTAGCAGTTGTAGAAAGAATAATATTGTAATAATTCAGCCTTCAATAGAAAAACCTATTTTTCATGGAATGGGAGACTCTAACCCGATGCAGTTTATACAAAAGTTACGTAAATATATAAACTTCTTAGGTGCACATGAAAGGGCGTTAGATATCGCAGTAGAATGTTTGACAGAGCCAGCTCTAAACGTTATGGGACTTATTAGTAAAAACTGGCGAAGCTTAGTTGATTTTGAGACTGATTTTAAACGTCGTTATTGGAGTGAACGACAACAAATGATTGAATTTACTAAGCTATTAAATGGTTCGTATAATCCTTGTGGCAAATTATGTATGTACGAATATTTTGCTAGTCTGATGGAGGTCGTTGGTAATTTTACTATACCGTTTGATGAAAGACTTTTAATTGATTCGGTAATGCGACATTTTCCGAAACAGATTCAACAGTTATGGTTTTGTTTAGGTAGTAAAGCAGAAAGAAACATTTCATCAGCAATCGATTTTCTTTTTGGTCTAGATCAGATTGACAAAGGTACGAGTCAAAACGGTTCCATTAGCCGTGACAGTAATAGTATAGCTACTGAAAATAATACACGACAACATTCACAGAGCAGGAGTAATAATTATGCGCTAGATAGAGGTTCATTTAAGGTAGCCCCTGTTGATAAACAACGGAGGAAGTATAGACCCAGGTGGATGAGGAGACTGGCGAAAACAGGGTATTAATGTAGATACAGATAATTTTACTCAGGGGAACGCTAATGATCTACATAATAAATATTGATTTTGGCTACATAAGATCCAGGTTCGAATCCTGTGTAAGAAATTCAAGTATAATCTAGCATATAATATTTATTCTATATTGTATAGATACCTAACGATACTATATGTACATTTCAGTGTACAAAGAGAAGGTTTCAAGTTAAATATTCGTCTAAAACCGGCTAACAAGCTGTGCGTTACAGACGACTAATCAACGTTGGAATTCAAAATAACTTTAACATACGTCTAAAAACCGGCTAACAAGCTGTGCGTTACAGACGACTAGACAACGTTGAAATTCAAAATAACTTTAACATACGTCTAAAAACCGGCTGAAAAGCTGTGCGGTACAGACGACTAGACAACGTTGAAATTCCAAATCACTTTAGCATGCGTCTAAAAACCGGCTGAAAAGCTGTGCGTTACAGACGACAAAACAAGGTTGAAATCTTAAAATCACTTTAACATTCGTCCAAAAACCGGCTGAAAAGCTGTGCGTTACAGACGACAAGACAAGGTTGAAATCTTAAAATCACTTTATAATCCGTCTAAGACCGGCTAAATTAGCTGTGCGTTAAACAAGATAACAAGACAACGTTGAAATTAAAAAAAAAATCATTTTGTAATTCGTCTAAGACCGGCTAAATTAGCTGTGCGTTAAACAAGACGACAAGATAACGTTCAAATTCAGAAATACCTATTTTCATATTTGTCCTTACCAGCTTTTCAACTGTGTGTCAAAAGAATCAAAATCTATATTGAAAGTACTAAACAATTGCCTAAGACCGGCTTTTCAGCTGTGTGTCAAAGAATCAAAATTTATATTGAAAGTACTAAACGATTGCCTAAGACCGGCTTTTCAGCTGAGTGTCAAAGAATTTACCGATGGGATCATTAAAAAAAAAAGAATAAGCATCCTGTATACGAACGATGGTTATAGCAGCTCATATCTTCTCCGTGAGGAAATGACTCTGCGACATGTGATCAAGTCTTTGTTCGAATTTGTGTAGATTGAATTTCAGTTTAATTGTCATGATTCAACAGATATTATAATTACATGACCATATCAGAAAACAAAGAAATAATAAATATACCTAAGATTTTCCAGTAATTTACTGCGCTGCAGGTAATAAAATATTTAACAAGAATAATACAGTGCAATGATTGCATA
The DNA here is from genome assembly GCA_025490895.1 of Thaumatotibia leucotreta. Classification (NCBI taxonomy): domain Eukaryota; kingdom Metazoa; phylum Arthropoda; class Insecta; order Lepidoptera; family Tortricidae; genus Thaumatotibia; species Thaumatotibia leucotreta. The sequence continues at coordinate 10,312 of JALPQI010010170.1, read as the reverse complement.
ATATTTATTTTATACACATATTATAATGTTCAGTAACATGTGTTTTAAACATTAAAGTTTTGTATTTGAATTCAATAAAATAACTTATTTTACAATGGTAATAATAATGGAACTTTTATTACACATTTATTAATCGCAATACAAATGACATAAATTAACATAAACAGATTTTTCATAAAAAATTGGCGATTTTAGTTCTTGATATATCGGTACTGTTGCATATCCATGCATCAACTTTCGCCGTCATCTATAATAATAATAACAGTTTAAAATCTTATAATTGCCACAATTATTGCATTTATCTAAAGATTTATACAACAGAAAACAAGACCTCTTGACTATGTTATGAAAGTCGATAATGAATGTATATATTCACCATCATCGGTAAAATGTAAAATTAAGTATGGATGTGAAATAAAAAACAAACCAATTATACGTTTCAATGTAATTAACAATTACTATTATGTAAAAATGATGTGTGAAAATCTCTGGCCAGAGTAAAGGTGATTTTAAAAGAAGATGAATGTGTATATACCAAAAGTGATGACTGCTGCAATATTGTTATTGAAATCTATTTGAATGAATGTGTCTCGAGGTTTAGTTTTCATATTATTCAATTAATTGGCAGAATATTGTATGAGATTAATATTGCATAAAGACTTGTAACGATTACAAAGTGAATGTCTATACGATTTTATATATTTTTTATTACATTACAAATACAGCGTGTTTTCAATTGATATTGAACACGACGATCATAGTTATTGGGTTTATTCATGAATATATTTACTACTATGATTATGTTAAGATTAATCAGTAAAGATTTATTTAGAGTGGTAACAGAAACATACGAGTATAATGCAGTTTATCGATCCAAGATAAATGAATTTCATATTTAGAATTTAACTTGTTGATTGAAATAAGTATTTTAAAGATAACACGTATGTTCGATAGGTTGAAGTATTTCTCACGAAGGAAAGACCCAAAATGCTTAAGTGTTACTTGTTTATTGCCCACTTCAAGCAGACTCGAGTAGGACCATAAAGTCTGATTTTAAAATGAATAAGCGTTATTTAAGAAAAAAACGGGGTTGTTTGTTTATGTTGTTTAGTTCAAAGAGCAGCACTTAATTTTTTTATAGCCCTAGTTGGTGTAGAAAGTGAAAATATGTACATTTTAACTGTCTACAGAGAGGGGGGTGTAATGGCAACATATCCCATAGGTTAATTACATACGTTAATTATTATTTCTAGAGATATGTCTTCTTACTTATGACAATGGAACGCACCAAATGACGGCCACACTTTCAAAAAAATAACGTAATAAAATAACATTGCATTTCTTTATCTTATGAAAGACAATGCGCATTTCTAAGGAACAAACCCATTAAGACCCTGTCTATTTTTTTAGACGGAATAAACTTTTGCGCTTTTGAATTTCACAGAATCGCCCAGGACCACTAAAACATGTGGAAACGATTACAACCAAGGACGCTAGACTACAAGGCACAATAACAACAACGTAGCGTCAGACAAGGAAAGCGCCACATGCTGCCAGAGGTGTGACAGAGAGGCTAAATCAACCCCGGATACCTATCTACGTGACGCTTGCCGCCCCGTCATTTGCAACCAAATGATCTACGATGCGTTTGCGCAGTTTTCGAAAGTCAAATCCTTATATCAATGTTTATAAAGTCGGAAATAGATATAAGTAGCGATAAGATAATATTGTAAAGGTTTTCCTTAGGGAAATATGTAGTGTATGGAGGACACTTCGATTGCAGCCGGGAAGAATGCGGGTCGCGCAGTTCTGTAACAGTTTCGATATTTTTGGAATATTATTAGATTAATTATCTAAATCGTACATTAGAATCAGTGGTTGCCGATCCAGTATTCACAGCTAAGTGTTTTATTACCAATTGTGTCGTGTGCATTCTAAATAATATTTGTAAATCATATTTCATTAACTACATTGGTTCAAATAATATAGGTACTATAACGTACTTTGTAAATAATTGGTTACATTAATATTGACCACTTTTATGATAATAACTGAGTACACACGACATACCTTTTATGATTGTTATGATTGTCCTTGTGTGATATTTGTGTATAGAATTATAATATTGTGTTGGGTTCGATTCCCGATATTTAAATACCTAAGACTTGAGTAAGTGATTATGACATTGTTGTACTTTTAAGTCATGATCGAAGATTGTACGTCACAGTGTAGATCAGTAATGTCTTACTGATCCATTTATGTGTTGTTCTATAACCACTGTGTATAATTTAACATTGTAATTATCAGATTATAACTGATACTTAATCATGATAATATTTAAACGAGTTCGATCCTCGTTCAATTGATATTAGCCAAAGGACCTTATATTGGATTGTTTTACAAACAGGGGGTTCGAATCCCTATTTACTGATATTTCTGAGAACAGGCTAACATATTGTGGACACTTAATGTTGATGTCAATTTAATATATAACAGACTTATTTCTGTGTGTATGGAGTCCTTAAATATAATTGAATTTTCTGAGTGTTATATTATACATTATTGTCTTGGAATTTTCATTCAAGAGGTTGTATTTGTAATTAATGTTACGGTGTAATGTAATAATTATTATTACTTACTTAGCATAAATAATACTTGCTTTTGCCGGGTTTTTCTGGGTTTCCCTGGTTTTAGCAAAATATATTGAATTATGTTCCCAGAAAAGGAAGGTGTTTAGGTACTTTTGCTTTGTGTAAATTTAAAGAAGTAGTTTTATTTGGTATGATAGTAATTGTTAATTTTCGTAATAGTCTAGTAATCTTTAATAAGGTTAAAGATTTTGTTACGTATTTTAAACTTAATAAATCGAATAGGAACACACCTTTCCTTACTAATTTGCGATAATATATTTAAATTTTATAAATCGCCATGTGACTTATCAATCAATACCCCTACTTACCTCAGAACTTACTTATTACTAAGTAATTATTTTCACAACTATTTGATTCCCTTAAGAAATAAAGTCTAGCCCGAATTAAATACACGTCAGATACCATTACAGCGTATATTATTGCAAACTCTTATTTATTATATGCATACCCTTTAAAAAACGATTTTATTTTATACTGTACAAAGTCTGTTTTAGGTTTCGTGTTTGAAGTTGTAGCGACGTTGAGAAATTAGGCGGTGGAGTGAAGTAACCTTAACGAGGTAAGTATTTCATTAAACTCTAGTGAATATGACACGTTGGGAATGCGAATTAGGTTGAAATGGGCAGATAAATGATCTAATGCAGAGGGTTTAACTGAGATTCTATGTTAACTATGTTAAATCTAGATTCGTTTAGGAAAAGCGGTGTCAAATTATTTAAAAAATATCCTTTTGACTGAAATGTACATAGAACGATTTTAAAAGGTAGGTTACTTATTCTAATTATCAACTTTTATTTCTGTCATGTCGGAAGAACTTTAGGAGCATCTATATATTATACTATGATCGGAACAATGGGTACCTACAAAACTTCAAAATTGATATTTGGGAACCAATTTAAGCAAGAAAAATACAAATCGAATTCAAAAATCTATAAGTAACCAATTCTATTACTTATCTCGGAGTCTTGAACTTACAATGTTTGGGTGTACAGGTGCATGTACTTTATGCATGTATGTTCTCTTCTATGTCCACTTGACAAGTTTTGTTAAAGTTTAGAACCCAAAGTTCAAATCACCAATAGTGAACATACTGTCGCTTTTCATAAACGGTATAGGTAAGAAAATAAACAAAACAATTACCAACAAAGCAGGGCTATGAACAAAGTGAGCACCAGCAAAACTCTGTCATTGTAATCTGAATCCTCATCATCAGGAAATAGGGCTCCAGTTTCCGTTTCGTCTTCACAGCCTGATTTGGAGAATAGAGATAGAATCCCCAGTATCAGCATGTAGGCGGGTATAATGAACGCGATGCACGCGAATATCACAATGACTGCTAGGAAAGTAGATTCCACTTTGACCGACTGGAATTCAGAACACATGATTATTTAAGTGAAAAAACATTGTACAGTACAAACGTGATCAGTTTTACATTTCTTTACTTCACTAACAACTAGTAATTGAATGCTTTGGGACTCGTTTAAAACAGACAACTTTTTTTTTGGTGTTTATTTTACTTTCAAAGTTAATATGAGGTAAAGCATTTTTCCATATCTATATACTGTCACATGTTAAACTAATTAGATTAAATGATTTTATGTTTGTGCGATAAACGATAAAATTTATGCTAAGAACATTCTCAATTCAAAGAGGGAATACAATTTATTAATCAAAAAAAGGAAAGGACATTCAGTTGCTAGTTCTAAGTGGATAAAAAAAAAGTAAAACTGATTACGTCTACGAAGACACCCTGTATTATAATATAGGTACACAAGATCGCCAATATTTAAATAACTGCATTCCTGACGTTCGTGAGGTTTCGAAAAGCAGAATTGCCCCGAAATCGTTACGTACCAATAAAATTTTCTTTTTACCCTTCTGAACCTTACACTAATTTCCAAATAAGCCTCCTAGAGGGCCGATTTTCACTTTCAAAACTTCTCTGCCAATAGGAATGCAGTATATTTGCTACATTGTATAATGTAAGTAAAAAATATACCTTTTTAACAGCAACACTATTGATTACATCCTATCCTATATTCAAACATTCTATTTTATAATAAAATGGGTGAAATAGGAAAATTGCGCGTTGGCTTACATTTCGAAGACCCATAAATTGTATCATACTTTAGTTTGCTACTGATTTAAAGACTTACCCCCTTATTCATAAACATCTGCTAACTTAACAAGCCGCTAAGTACTGTTTGTTCCTTTTGCTCTTATGGACACATTGGTACGACCGAAAGGATCAAACAATTATTAGCGGCTTGTTAAGTTAGCAGACGTTTATGAATAAAGGGGTTACCCTCTTGTTCATAAACGTTTGCTAACTTCACAAGCCGCTAATAATTGTGTCCCTTTTGCTCTTATGGATACATTGTTAAGACCGAAAGGGACAAACAATTATAAGCGGCTTGTTAAGTTAGCAAACGTTTATGAATAAGGGGGTTACTCTCTATCCATTTCGCTCGCACTCGCATAATAATATTGGTGTGAGTGAGCGGTATAGAAAGTAAGTCCGCGTTAATAACATGGCGGCAGCTCATGGTGCGTCTACAGGTAAATACTACGATGTACAGTCGACGTCAAAGATATTACGGTTTAGGGGCCAAAAATATATTAACACGACCTTAATGTCAAGGCAATAATGTGGTGTAAATATATTTTTGGCACCTAAACCGTAACGATATCTTTGACGTCGACTGTACCTACTATATTCTCCCCTTGAATGTAATTATAATCTGATTAAACTCAACGCTAAGTTCACGTACTTCAGACTAGCAGACATTATTGAGTTTACCTCTACGACTTAAATGAAATACGGTATTACTGCTTAGCTCTAAATGATTACACCTAAAAATGTTAATAGCTAATATGAATTGAAATTTCGTTAACATTTGTATGCCATTAGTAAAGGAAATTAAAGTATTATGGCAATAATAATATTTAATTTACCTACATAACAGTACTTTCATAAATATAACTAGCATTCTGGTAGAGAACAAAATTAAACCGAAAGATAAAATAAAAACCAAAATACGCCAGCATAGCAAATTACTCCAGGAAAAGATACTTTGTAATTATGGCATGACCAATATGTCTTACGTTAAGAAAAATGTGCTCTTCCGAAAATAAGTCAGGGGAATCTCGGCATAATCATGCTTTTACTGCCCCGGAGGGTAAATTTTATTCGATATGAATATACATGAAATTACTTTTCTCCAAATTAAATAATGTTCGTATAAGCACTCGGCCATAAAACAGGAAATTACTTTTTATATACAGCTGCAGTAAAATCTGATAGAACAAAGCGCCCAAAAGTATCCGATAATTAACGAAATCATGAAATTCCCCGCAATAATGTACGTAAAGTATCTACTTAATAGACTGCGTACTCTAATTTTAGATATTACAAAAAAAATAAGTAGATAAACTTCGATCGCAATATTTCCCGAAAATCAATTAAGAAATGTGCCTACACGAGAACAACTTGATAGATTGATTACTTTAGGTTTTACTCGATACATAAACATTGCTCTAATAAATAAGTTTGCATGGGGTAAAACCTAAAGGTGCATTTAGATCAAACGAGCATTCGCTCATTATAGAATGAGCCCCCACTACAAAATCAATGAATTTCGACGAATCACGTTTTGTATAACGAACGAATTTTGTAGATTGGGGGATAGAATGAGCGAATGCTCATTCGGTCTAAATGCTCCTTTACGTAACCGATCTACTTGTCAACTTATGTTACGGTTACTAACACCGTTTCACCTGAAACGGATACCTCTACTAAGCTCGGTCGTTTCAAAAACAATTACCTACTGACAACCCCATGTCCCGCAAATGTGTAAAATTCAACGTGCATTAAGGAAAGAGCCATTAACACCAAAGGTTTGGCGCTATCGTGTTGCCGGAAGCCATCCTTTTAAAGTGTCAGGCGTACTACTCATACGGTCATTGCAGACAACGGGATCCATTTTAACCGCAGATCACTACGACTGACTGCAGGAACTAAACATGTACTGGAATACTCGTAGTTAGTGTAAAAAGGAAAATGTTTACTTGATTTGTTTCTTGTGCTCTTAGCACAAGTAAGGCGACAGTATCTCGTGGGCGAAAACGATACTTGTCATTGTTTATTTGATATAATTAAACAGTGATAGATGTATATCTAGATTCTAGGCGCTCGTGAGATACCTACTATTACCCTACTCCTGTGTTAACTCTGTGTTCATACTAGGTGTATCCTCAATTGGTTATAATTTTGTCCACAAAGAGTTTGTAGATAAAAAAGTGGGCATTAACCTACTTAATGGTCCAGTCATTAAATTAATATTTATATTATGACAATATGGTTGTACGAAAGTGATATATCTACTACAGTGAAATAAGGCACTTCAGTAAATTATTTAATTTGATATTAACAACTATTTCTAAAGAAGTTAAATGCCTTAGTTTTGAAATTAAACATTAGATGAATTACGAAAATTCAAAATGGGCGAAAGTAACTTCCTTCAACAAAACTGCTTCAATGAATAGTAAAAATAAAATAGATAAATAAATATCTTGGGACATCTTACACAAATCAACCTAGTCCCACGTTAAGCTTAATTAAGGCTTGGGATATGGGTACTAGGCAACGATATATAATATTATATCGTCGCTTAGTACCCATATCACTATTATATTATAATAGGTAGAACCATATAGATACTTAAGTACATAGACAGCCCAAATACCTATTTGTGATAAATACATACACAAATAATGCCCTCGCCGGGATTCGAACCCGAAACCTCCAGCTTCGTAGGCAGGGTCACTACCAACTAGGCTACGGAGGCTGACAATAGTACAAATTATACTATTTTATTTCCTTCTAGTGGTTAAGGTAGCGTGTGTACTGCTTCGTTGCCGTTGTCAATGACCGCGGGGTGACTTGTCATTATATATATCATCATATCATCAGCCTATGTTAGTCCACTGCTGGACGTAGGCCTCTCCTATTAACTATGCGTATAGACGCATTAGGAGGTAAATGCCCATAATCGCCACGCTGGGCAAGCGGATTGGCGATCGCAGTAATGTGTCCACTATGATGACGCTGCTGCCCATCATCAATCTTGTAGAATGGTCAGTGACACTTTAATCCCTTAGTCGACTCTTACGACACCCGCAGGAGGAGTTGGGGTGATGACAAATGTATTCTTACTGCCGATGCCGTCACCACACGGCAAGACTTGTCATTGTTAAAAGCTAATTAACCATTAATTTTGAAGAATATTTTTTTTTAATCAACTTTTCAAATAAAGTTTAAAATTTGAGATTTTAATGCTTATTATTTGGTTAAAAATTATCACCTCATTGCTCGGTTTCAATAAAAACTTGCAAGATGGTAACACACTATGTGTACGAGTAGGTATACAATATATTTTAATGAACCTGATTCTAAAAATACTTTGTACTGATCTTGCGGCATGGTACAGTCGACGTCAAGAATAACATTACGGTTAAGATGGCAAAAATATATTTATTTATACACCGTGTTTTTTTTTTAAATCCGTTTAATTTAACAGGCTATTTGGTACGTTAATTGGAGCTACCTGGCAAATAGCTTTTAGTCGAACTCGAAACATTTTTTTTTTCATTTTTATACAAAATAAATGAAATGGTAAGTGTGAGAACACCTTAAGAATAACACAAAAGTTAATTTCAGGTGAGTGATGGCAAATGTCAAAATAAGTAGCATTAGGATGTAATAAAGGTTGCAATACACTTGTTCAGTGATTCAACTTATTTTTTTTAATAACTCAATAACAGTAAGAGTTAAGACACTAGTTTCTTGGAGAGATTGATTATTTTTGACCTAAATTAACCTAAAGTACCCTTTAATTTAACGGAAATCAATAAAAACACAGTGTACATTTACTTAATGTTAAGGCAATAAAGTCGTGTAAATATATTTTTGACGTCTAAGCCAATCACATCATTGTCTTTGTCGTCGACTGTACCGTAGATGCAGCATTTTGGAGACATGTACCAAATACTTTATTTTATCTTTGTAGATAATATGTACATACATCCAAGCAACGTCGCATTATTATCTACACTAAAGTGCTGACATTTTACCTGCAAAAATGAGTAAGGAAATGAGAATTTTCCCCATACAATATCCTTGGCAAGACCTAAAATTTTAAACTCACATTATATTGGCTACAGGTTTGAAACTAAAACATTATAATAGCTATGCCTTCGTAAGTGAAACAGTCTCTAAAAGCTGATATTGACATTAGAAGAGCTTTTGGGAGAACAGTCTAAGTTTACAATGTTTAGTCAACTTTCATTTTGTAAATATTATTGATAACTAATAATTAGAAATAATTATTGATTGGTGTTGAATACAAATACAAAAAATTACAAAATATATAATATTATATATTATGTTACTCACCCACTGGAAATTCGAACGGATAGATGACAGCGAAGAACTGCGACATAAACCCAAAAGGATAGAACCCTTGTTCCGGCTGTAACGGTATCAAATAGGTCTCCGTCTGAGGCTGCAAACCGAATCTTATCTTACTTTTGTCCTTCGGCTCGAACCAATCTTCAGTGTAACTTTCCCTAATGTTGCTTTCAGTTAGTATGTCTCCTGACATGTTAAACGTTTCTGTAGCTTCATTAAACAATTCTCGCGTTATTGGTATCATTTCTATAGTTGTTGTTGTAATATCCGTAACAGACTGTTTTCCTATTTTTTTAATTAATAAAGAATCTGATTTGCGAAAAGGCAATTTGGTAGTTTTAGTTTTCAAACTGTTGTATTTTTCTAGCCAAGCTTTCATCGCCAGTGAATTGTTTGCGTTACTGGCATCTCTTTTGCTCAAACCCTCGCTCCACAGATTTCCAATTTGCTTCTTTAATCGCGAATCAAATTCAGCATCTTCCATGTCTAATAGAGGCTGAATCGATATTCCTGGATTATTATCCCTAAAATTTGTTTCCATACAACTATCCCAAACTAAGGCTAGAGGCCTAATAGCACCATCTGCATCCATTTCCTCCGCAGCGGCATTTCGATCAAAGGCTCGCAAATTGACGTTTCCTTCGTCTTCAGCTACATATTTTTTATCTGTTGCCTTTTTGTTTTGCTGCTGGTAAATTGTAGAAATTGCCTGGTAATTCTCTGTCTGTAGCTGTGCGCCGGGTACGCTGGCGCCAACGACATTTAGATTGTTTCCGGCGGAGGCCGCGGGCGTCGCTTCCGATGTCGCCCGGATCTGTCGGATTTGCAAGGCAAAAATGGCGTCTGTGAAGCCTTCTCGTAACGTGTTTACCTCGAGCGCTGGATTCAACTCGGTTTCCGGTATTTGCGCGGTCTTAACTTGATTTAGAAGAAGTATTGCGATGGTAGAAATTAGGGCAACGGTTGTCATAACTGCGAGGTTTACAAGTTCATAATTATTTCGAGGTGCTTAGAGGAGTGTGCCGCAAGGCAGCGGGACAGTGGACTGAGGATTTGTAGCACTTAGCAGTCTGCCGTGCCGGCGACGTTGCACAATCGTATCGAGTCGCGCCACCACGGTGCCTTTACTGGATTATTTAAAGAGTACTTAACGAACAGAGCCTCGTATTCTGATGCTATTTCACTTTAAGTC
>JALPQI010010169.1:0-43336 GCA_025490895.1 Thaumatotibia leucotreta | reverse complement strand
ACCACACGGCCAAGTATTTAATACCAAGTATCATATACTCAAATACTAGGTAAACCAACCGTTTGAAAAATAAGAAACTTGACCTGAGATTAAGGCGTCTTGCTTCCTTCCTCATTTACTGGAAAATATTTTCATCATTTTTATTACAAAACCGCGGCGCTCTAGGCAAGACTATTTAATTAATCGCTAAGGTTCTTAGGCAATTAAAAGTTATTAAAATAAGATATACAAAATAACATTTACATTATGATTTACGTACAAGGAAGGGGCAATATGTTTTTAACAGTGTTTTAAAACCAATGTCTAATGAAGATATTGGAAAACACCTATCTTCGCCTGGTCGCCCTATTTTCGCCTAATCTACTCTGAAAATAATATTTTCCAAAGCGACTTTGGTTGGCTATATTACGAGGATACTTTAATATTATATTATGTAACAAATCCTTGCTATCAAATTTACAAATCTAAAAAGGTTGAAGTCGATACCAGAGTTCTGGTTAAATCAACAAAGAACATTGTACATTATACGAAACAACTGGTGAAATCAACAAAAAACTGGTGTAATCAACCGAATTAATTTAGTAGAATGCCAACATTAAAAGTTTGGTAAAACCAAAAACAAAATTGTGATAGGACCCGATCAACCTTAATTTCCGGTTAGAATTACGCAAGATCTGATAAATCCAACTTAGCTACCTATCTTCGCCTAGTATATTGCGAAAGATAAGAACCGAACCATATACCTCTCCGAATCGATATAGATCGCTAAACTGAAATGGCAGTGGGCGGGGCACATTGCACGTAGAACCGGTGGCTGTTGGGGCAGAAAGGTTCTCGAGTGATGACCACGTACTGGAAGGCGCAGAGTGGGTAGGCCCCCCACGACGTGGATTGGTGACCTGGTGGAGATTTCAGGAGTTCGCCGGATGCGAGTGGCGCAGGACTGGTCATTATGGCAATCTTTTGGTAAAGTTGGTTAGAAAACATAGATTGTATTCAGTACAATACAGAGATGGTATGATTCTCTCTGACTGTGTTTCAAGTGAGTAAAACCCAAGATAAAGTATAAATTGACACTCTTCTTGTGATTATTTAACATCATCATCATCATCAGCCTATGATAGTCCACTGCTGGACGTAGGCCTCTTCTATTGATTGATTTATTTATTCAGAAACAATACAAGATTGTGTTTGAAAAATATCATTAAATAATACATTATTTCTATAAACTAAGCTTATCTACAAATACAAATAATATATTATAATTAAGTTCCAAATTATTAACTATACATATAGACGCATTAGGAGGTAAATGCCCATAATCGCCACGCTTGTTAAGCGGATTGGCCACTATGATGACGCTGCTGCCCATCATCAATCTATAATGATCAGTGACACTTCAATCCCTTAGTCGACTCTTACGACACCCGCAGGAGGAGTTGGAGTGGTGACAAATGTATTCTTACTGCCGTCACCACACGGCCTATAATAGTACGGAATATAATAGTATTCTTTTTTTTTATAGTCACAACTGTCATTTTTTATACGCGTAATCCCGCAAGGGTGAATCCAAAAAACCAATCACTGTATCTATCTATTATTTCTATCGATTTGTGTAAGATGTCCCAAGTATGTATTTATTATTATTATTATCACCTAAATATAGTCCAAACGCTTCCCACAGTGGTCCAAAACTAAATCTGATATCTTCCATTTGGTGTAATTCTTAAATTAATCGTGCTATTCACAGGCAAAAACTCCTCATTCATAATTAAAAAAAACTTAGACAAAGCCAAAAAGATGATTGGATCTAGTGTTTACTTAGGAGTTGAAATTGTGAACCATAGTTGCAGTGTTGGACCATAGTTGGGTAGTTAAAAGGTAGATTACAAATTAAACACATTTTGATTAGGTATTAGGTTTTTTTTTACATTGCTACATTACACTTCTACAAGGTGTAGGTAAGTCTAATACGGGCGAAGCTCTTAACGGGTGTTAGTTTAAGACATAATAAGTACATTAAGATAACTTTTACGTGCTTTTATTTAAAATTAGAGCAACAAAATTTTCCATACAAAATAATTCGGCGCGCAATGTAGAGCAACACACTCAAGTTAAACGCTCGTTGACAGCTAATTTCAAAAGCAGATGACATAACTGCCGTAGGTATCAATAATAACAAATGTTCGTACCTACATTACTGCTCCGAAAATCTCAAAAAAACTCTGTGGGTCGTAATTAAGTGTAAATTTAAAAAACCTCGTTATCCATGATTTCACTGATGCATTCCATGCTTGATTTAATTGATCGCCCGTTTTAGATTTACGTGCCTTGTGGTGACGGCAGTAAGAATAGGTACATTTGTCACCACCCCAACTCCACCTGCGGGTGTCGTAAGAGTCGACTAATGGATTGAAGTGTCACTCATCATTCTACAAGATTGATAATGGGCAGCAGCGTCATCATAGTGGACGTATTACTGCGATCGCCAATCCGCTTGCCCAGCGTGGCGATTATGGGCATTTACCTCCTAATGAGTCTAGACGCATAGTTAATAGGAGAGGCCTACGTCCAGCAGTGGACTAACATAGGCTGATGATGATTAGATTTACACACGGTATAAAAATGAAGTCAACGTGTGTTTTCGGATTTTATTGCTGTAGGACCTATAGGTACAGTTCTATTACGTCTGAGCAGGACGACAGTAAAATCCGAATGTTTTAAAGCTTATGCACTTGTTGTACAAGTTTAGTACGTTGTAAACTCTCAACAGTGTCGGATTACCGGCTTTAGAAGTTTGCGACACGCTCCCGGTAAAGGTCGTGCATGTATACATTAAAAACACATTGCTATAAAGAAATGGTAAAGAATGTTCGAATGGTCAAGTACATGAATTGCTGGAACCTTTAGGGTCCCGTAAAACTATGGGCCGTGTGGTGACGCCAGTAAGAATACATTTGTCACCACCCTCTCTTCCCGCGGGTGTCGTAAGAGTCGAATAAGGGATTGAAGTATCACTGACCATTATTTGATAGAAGATTGATGATGGGCAGCAGTGTCATCATAGTGGACACATTACTGCGATCGTCAATCCGCTTGCCCAGCGTGGCGATTATGGGCATTTTCCTCCTAATGCGTTTATACGCATAGTTAATAGGAGAGGCCTACGTCCAGCAGTGGACTATCATAGGCTGATGATGATGATGATGATGACCCATTTTAGTGACAGAATAAGTTTCAAAATGAGGTGGTAATAGTAGTACATTGTGTATTAAGGGCGGTAAATAAGAAATTGTGCTACGGGCGGTATATAATTAATATAATTATTCTACCGCCCGTAGCACACACAATGTTTTTCATCACACCTGTGAGGCAAAAGAAGTAAATAATAGTAGATTGTTCAACGAGGGACTAAAACAGGCCATTATGACACGAGATATTTATCCACCCGAGCGTAGCGAGGGTGGATGTACACCGTGTCCAATAAGTTCGAATACATATATTTTACCTCAGTTCTAAAAATACAGGAATCACAGATTATCAAATAGTAATGTAAAGTAAAGAGTATTTTCATCTTAATAAAATACAACCACAATGAATGTGTCATATCCGCAGTGTCTAAGAAGAAAAGAGTGTAAAGTGCCAACAAAATACTTGCTCGGCACGCAGGTGACGAGTTAATTTTTATTACGAGAATCCGTATGGGGTAGAACAGACTTATCATGTTCAAAATTGGCGATTGTGGGTACCAAGTATAGAACACATTCCGGGCTATCAGAAAAATGGTCCTAGGTTCCAGAGCTCGCTATCGACCATGGCGTGGGATGCAGTATGTAAGCGAGTTACACTGCCTTCAGTACTTTTAGATAAAAGCGTTAAAATTAACGTTATTTTCTATAAAACCGAATTTGTGGAGAAGATAAATGCTCCTAAGTTTAAAAGATGTTTGGGAAAGAGTATCATGTGTTCTAACAAGACGCAGCTTAAGCACAGACGGCAAATGGCGTTCCAGCGTGGTTTCAGACTAAATTGGCAGTTTTTTTAGCCGAAACATGAATTGCCATGCAGTCCTCCAGATTTAGGCGTATTAGATTATTTGCAATGGTAATACATGCTTTAAGGACTACATTTTTATAAAATCAGGAACCTAGATCATTTCAAAAAGGTTACCAGGGGTATTTTGGGTCAAATGTGAAGAAAATGCTGCGTGCCGCGTAAGATCCGTTTGAAACGCGTTTGAGGCTGGTATAAAAATTATAGCTGGAGTTATTCCAAAATATTTGTTGTGAATATAGTATATAAGTGTGCCATTCATAAAACATAATAATAACTGTATGGTCTTTTTGCCCATTTATTTTATTCGATATTTTTTCTGTATTCGGATTTATTGGACACGGTGTAGTTCGAGTGTCATTATGGCTGTTTAGTCCTGAATTAAACACTCTACTTTTCACTTTGAATGCGAGGAAAAAAACTACGTTCTACATAATCTCAGTATTTATTAACAGAAAGAACAAATAAAAAACAAAAAATATATATGTTCTGCGATGTCAAAACTTCCGATTTCTTCGGAACATGGCCACTTGACGATAAGTTCGCAAACTTTTTCAAGTTAATATATGGTTTAGTTGCAGTGTGGTTTTATGCATGGAATATATGCTACAAGGTGATGACGGTTGATAATGTTGATATTTCTTAGATTTTTCATCAAAATATGTCAGAAATACGCCTTCCATAAATGATGTTAGTATCTACCTAATTTGCTTTCCAGTTTTCCAATCCATAAAAGTTTGATACGCTTTTGAATATATTACAATAGATTTCGGCGGCAAAAGATTTTGCACCACGTCTTTTGCATTCTTCTTCATTCTGGAGTAAGGCGTTAATACTTCTTCATGGCATGACGTGACATCGTAAATTATATAACTACGATTTGAACAATATTACTTATGGACAAAAACACAAAAAATAAGCAATCCAATTCGTTCTGCGGTTTAGTTTTTATCTGTATTCCTTTTTCGAAATATAACGTTTTAAATACTTGCATATTTAGCCAACGAATTGGAGCTAACTACTTAACTATTTTGAAGCTAATTGGTTATTAAAACATAAGTAATAAATTGGATTTAATCTTAATTATATATTAAACAAGTATTAAATATACCTGTATATCAAGAAAATAAATCGATTCTCCTTAATATTTTTGCACGATTGACATTTTGAGGTTATTTTCAATGTCAATAATCGTTCGTTCAAAAATCATTAACACCAGAAATGGCTGTTTAGGGGTTTCCAAAGTCAATGAAAAAAAAGTTTAGAGGTTGTATCCACGGCATGCACAAAAGTGGTCTATACACAAGCACTGAAAATGGCGACTATCCTTTATTCTTGAACGCCGTAAATGTGGCTGTTTACGGGTTTCCAACGACAATTAAAAAAAAATTACTTTAGTCCCTAGAGATTAATAAAGAGTTTTAGTCCCGATATGCAGGGACTAAAATAACATTTTAAGAGCATGAGAAGTGAAAAACAATATATTTTCATTACACTTGCTGTCTAATTGCTCGCATTGCTTGCTTGCATGCGTACCTAGCGGGAGTACCTAACAGAAAAGTGAACTTCCCTAGGGTGTAAAGAAATGTTAGTACGTCATATAATAATATTTTGTCTTAAAACTTATTTTTTGTCCGCAAGCGTGATGAAAAACATTGTATGCATCACGGTCGGTAAGCGGAATACCAACTCGAGTCATTAAAAGCCCTCGGGTTTCTAACACTCTTCTTAATTCCGTACTTACCTCCCTTGATGCACAATGTACTATTATCTAGTACCAAAGGTGTGCATGGCTTAAAACGGAAGTACAGGCATACTCGTAATTCAAAACTGAACCAGTATTAAATCCACAACTAAGTATAATGTGGACATTAAGAGCGTCCATACATTTTCTTAATCGTGGGTAATAATAAAATAGGATCGGGTTTAAAGGTTGGTGTAGAACTGACGGATTTAGGAATACTATTTATCATTATAAAAGTTAGTTAAAATTATCACTATCATTTTATTAAGTCATAGCTGTGCCCGAGGGGTCCATATTGGCACTTATACAATTTTTCCTTCGAATATTTTTACTAATACCGTTTTTTACTCATAATCATCATTACTCCGAAAATTTTATCTCATACTTTTTTTCTTACTAAAAATTATACTTCTACCTACAATGTTCATAACGATTTTTATTTCGAAATTTTATCCTCCTAAAGTCGTCAAGTAGATTAATCTATACTCATAAAGTTATTTGAAATAAATTGTTTATTTATAAACATTTTCCCATTAGGTTCACTCTGTTGTGGTATAATTCTTTTATGAATAACATAAACTATGTAGTCATAATGGACTTTGTGCAGAAACTGTTGTGGCATACTCAACTTTAGCATATTTCTTTGTGGCAGATTTCGAGTTGCTCGAATATTATTCGAGCATAATTTCGATGCTCCTATTTATGATGAGGCATAATCTGGATGTGCATAAAAAGTATCGGCATAGTTTGTTTTAGCATAACAGAGAAGGAATAATTACAACCTCTCAATGTAATCGAGGTAGTAGTAATATTCTGTACGTTACTTACTGTGTTACTGAGCTGAGTACTTTCTAGGTTGCCAAAAAAAAAATAACCTCGAAGACTAAGGCGGGAGCAAAGCTCCCGCCTTAGTCTTCTAACCTAACCTATCCGAGTCGGATCTGCCCCGGAAGGTTTTGTTCGCTCGCTTCGCTCGCTCACTGCAGAAATTTTCACCCTCACAGCAAATTCTGCCTGACGAAAAAGGCAAGTTTCGAACATGTGGCTACATGCCCAAAAAAAAAATGCAAATCTAATTTATGTCTTATAACACTCGGCGTAAATAATGATATGCCAAGATAAACCATATCTGTTGCAGGGCCAGGTGTCTATAATAAACTACCCGACAGTTTAAAAACAATCACAGATGACATAGCATTTAACAAAAAAATAAGAAAATGGCTTACTAATCAAGCATTTTATGACATGCATGAATATGAAAATTATAATTTAATTTAATTTAATTTGATGTAATTGAATGTATATTTTCTTTTTTATTTTTAAATAACATGTATAATAATGTTGAATAGATTACTTTAATGTAAACTGTAAATTAATTGACATCCTAATTTTATTTTATTATTTATGACATGTAAAATTTTTAATTTTATGAATAAATGAATATGAATATGAATATGATAGTTTCGGACAAAATAATATTCGAAATATTGTTATTTAAGCCAAGTGATGTTTCTGTCTCATTAAGTTGATGCCAAAATAGATTATACCAAGTCTGTTATGTCCTAAGCGTTTCGGACAAAAAAAGTTTAGAGGGAACCCGTTTAGTACAGTACCTACTCTGCCACAACCTGATTTGTGCAGGTAGCTAGTTTACAGTAATAGTACGATTTATATTTAATTAAATAAAAATAATTCATACATAAAACCAGCATAATTTCGATGCTCCTATTTATGATGAGGCATAATCTGGTCTGGATGTGCATAAAAAGTATCAGCATAGTTTGTTTTAGCATAACAGAGAAGGAATAATTACAACCTCTCAATATAATCGAGGTAGTAGTAATATTCTGTACGTTACTTACTGTGTTACTCAGCTGAGTACTTTCTAGGTTGCAAAAAAAAAATAACCTCGAAGACTAAGGCGATATAAGATAAAAATAAATACCTATAACATTAGAATATATAGCATAAAATAAGTATAGTGAAAAATTATATAAACATAAAAGTTAGTACTAAAAATATGTATGAAAAACAATATTATGAACATAAATAATTCTATGTAATGATAATTATGAACAAAGATTATTCTAAATACCGATAATTATGAAGTTAAATTGTAGAAGAAAAATTTTCGGAGTTCCAATAATCTAAGTTGCAATTTTATAAATACTTTGGCGCACCCGTGCCCGAGACTTCGCACGCGTGCTGTTCGGTGATCTGTGTTGTGTTCGTTGTAACAAAGAAATTAATATACAATGAAATAAATGTTTTAGGTACCTATCGTTTGAGGTTAACTTCCAAATACTACTCAAATTTTGATATCTCTAAAGGTAGTAAAATAATGTGGTTTCCCTCAGCAAACAAAATGATAGTCGTATTTCAAAACGCCAAAATTATACGTATTCTAAAAAGCATAAGCATAGCTTAAGTAAGGAGTTGAGGGTAAAAATTAAGATGAGGCTTGAGAGCATCATAAAAGTCATCATCATAGCATGGATTACCCTAAGTTAACCGGAGGACTTCAGTTGCTGAATGCGTGGTAGTAAGCGTCAGTGCAGTGTATGCAAAAACCTATCGCCAGGGTTTGAGTCGAGGAACCCAAAAGAGTAATATTCGGAAAAAGTTGGAAAATAATCTAAGATGGCAGTGTGCTGGGGCGAAAAGTTTAAATCCCGAGTAGTTCAGCAAGCCCGAAGGGCGAACTTTAGGTTGGGAGGAAGAAGGCCGATCCAGCAGAGGGTTGAAGGCCCGGATTCCCACTCCAGGGGCGCAAGTAATTCGGCCTTGTAGCAGGAGGGCCGACCCAATCACAGAAACAATAAAAATACATGTCAAATATACAGAGTAAGGAGGTCATAGGCCGAACTATGAGAAAACAGAACAGTGGTCCGAGCCCGACGCGTTCTAGCATTCAATATAATATTTATTCAGTATTCCAATAAGTCGAGCCTGAGGCCCGAAAGCCCGAAGCCGAGGCGTTAAGGCTGCAAAGGGCGAGTTCAAGCAGTGCCGATGACCGATCGTATTTGTTATGAAATACTGGCTTTATGGCCGAGACCGAGACATAGTGCCAAGCATTTAATATATGTAGTAATTAAACAAACCGAGCCTGAGGGCCCAAGGCTCAAAGGTGAGGCGTCAAGACCACGAAGGCTGAAACCGAGCTTCGAGCTAGGGCCAAATCCCAATCGGGCTTATGACGAAATGTTGTTTTATGGTCGATGCTAAGCTGTAAGAAGACAGAGTTTGGAGCATTCAGTATATCCTGTAGCCAATCGGATCAATCAAGTACTCCCCACATGAACCCGAGGGCCAAAGGCCCGAGGAGTCAACCCACAATGTCAGCCTATCAACCCGAGGGCCGTAGGCCCGAG
Source organism: Thaumatotibia leucotreta (assembly GCA_025490895.1). Classification (NCBI taxonomy): domain Eukaryota; kingdom Metazoa; phylum Arthropoda; class Insecta; order Lepidoptera; family Tortricidae; genus Thaumatotibia; species Thaumatotibia leucotreta. The sequence continues at coordinate 34,165 of JALPQI010010169.1, read as the reverse complement.
GCCACTGTCTACACGAACCCGAGGGCCGAAGGCCCGAGGAATTAACCCACGGTGTCAGATTATCAACCCGAGGATCGGAGGCCCAAGACCCCTGTCTAAACGAACCCGAGGGCCGAGGCATTAATACCCGCTGCCAGTATATCAACAGGAGGGCTGCAGGAGTAAGGTCACCATCCACACAAACCCGAGGGCCGAAGGCCCGAGGGGTTAACTCACGCTGTCAGTCTAACAAACCGTGGGGTGAAGGCCCGAATGGCTAACCCACGCTATCAGTCTATGGACCCTAGGGCCGTAGGCTCGAGGACACAGTTCACACGATCGTGAGAAGGCTCGAGGGGTTAACCCACGCTGTCAGCCTAACAAACCGAGGGCCGTAAGCCCGAGGGTACAGGCCACACGATCCCGAGGGCTGAAGGCCTCGGGATCGTGTGGCCCCTCGGGAGGGGTTACCCTTCGCTGTCAGTATATGAACCTGAGGGTCGTAGGTTCGAGAACACAGTTCACGCGATCCCGAGGGCCGAAGGCCCGAGGGGTTAACTTTCGCTGTCAGTCTATGAACTGAGGGTCGTAGGTTCGAGAACACAGTTCACGCGATCCCGAGGGCCGAAGGCCCGAGGGGTTAACCTTCGCTGTCAGTCTATAAACCTGAGGGTCGTAGGCTCGAGGACACAGTTTCACGCGATCCCGAGGGCCGAAGGCCCGAGGGGTTAACCTTCGCTGTCAGTCTATGGACCTGAGGGTCGTAGGCTCGAGGACACAGTCCACGCGATCCCGAGGGCCGAAGGCCCGAGGGGTTAACCTTCGCTGTCAGTCTATGAACCTGAGGGTCGTAGGCTCGAGGACACAGTTCACGCGATCCCGAGGGCCGAAAGCCCGAAGGGTTAACCTTCGCTGTCAGTCTATGAACCTGAGGGTCGTAGGTTCGAGAACATAGTTCACGCGATCCCGAGGGCCGAAGGCCCGAGGGGTTAACCTTCGCTGTCAGTCTATGAACCTGAGGGTCGTAGGTTCGATAACACAGTTCACGCGATCCCGAGGGCCGAAGGCCCGAGGGGTTAACCTTCGCTGTCAGTCTATAAACCTGAGGGTCGTAGGTTCCAGAACACAGTTCACGTGATCCCGAGGGCCGAAGGCCCAAGGGGTTAACCTTCGCTGTCAGTCTATGAACCTGAGGGTCGTAGGTTCGAGAATATAGTTCACGCGATCCCGAGGGCCGAAGGCCCGAGGGGTTAACCTTCGCTGTCAGTCTATGAACCTGAGGGTCGTAGGTTCGATAACACAGTTCATGCGATCCCGAGGGCCGAAGGCCCGAGGGGTTAACCTTCGCTGTCAGTCTATGAACCTGAGGGTCGTAGGCTCGAGAACACAGTTCACGCGATCCCGAGGGCCAAAAGCCCGAAGGGTTAACCTCCACTGTCAGTCTATGAACCTGAGGGTCGTAGGCTCGAGGACACAGTTCACGCGATCCTGAGGGGTTAACCTTCGCTGTCAGTCTATGAACCTGAGGGTCGTAGGTTCGAGAACACAGTTCACACGATCCCGAGGGGTTAACCTTCGCTGTCAGTCTATGAACCTGAAGGTCGTAGGTTCGATAACACAGTTCACGCGATCCCGAAGGCCGAAGGCCCGAGGGGTTAACCTTCGCTGTCAGTCTATGAACCTGAGGGTCGTAGGTTCGAGGATACAGTTCACGCGATCCCGAGGGCCGAAGGCCCGAGGGGTTAACCTTCGCTGTCAGTCTATGAACCTGAGGGTCGTAGGCTCGAGAACACAGTTCACGCGATCCCAAGGGCCGAAGGCCCGAGGGGTTAACCTTCGCTGTCAGTCTATGAACCTGAGGGTCGTAGGCTCGAGAACACAGTTCACGCGATCCCGAGGGCTTATCTCACGATGTCAGTTTAACAAACCGAGGGCCGTAGTCTCAAGGCTATAGTCCACGCTATCCCGAGGGCCGAAGGCCCGAGGGGTTAACCCACGCTGTCAGTCTAACAAACCGAGAGCCGAAGAGACTTTTTTGATGACTGTCAAAATATACGAAAAAGGTTTTGCGTTGATATTTGTGAAGTTGCACATAGTTATATATTTTTTACTTTTCAGTTGCTATATATTAATGTGACACATGCTGGGATTATTTTGACAGGTAATATGTACACATATTTTTGATTGGTAAATTTGTTCAGATGCATAATAATATGTATCTTTCTATGCTCATTTATTTTTGAAGCCTTGGATTTGCTCATATATTTATGAACTCGACTGTACATAATCGTAAGCGTATAATACATCAAAAGAAACGTCTTAAAAAATTATAGAAACGTTTTTCTTTAAGCGGATCGTTTTGGAGATATCAGCTATTAAAGCCGTTGAAAGTATGCCCTTGTTCAATTATTTTAAAGTATGGGGTATAAAGTTCTGAGAAAAATGGTGTTGATAAATTGTTGAGGGTTGAAGAATGCAGTCCTCACTTATTAATATAGCGCCTGCTCAAATAGTCATGGCAAATGCGTCGCGTCTGTTGATACTTTTGAATAGTTGTAGGCTATTACATTTAAGGTGTTTCTTGTTAATTGATTGGTCATGTCGCTTAAAATAATTTACGCAGTTTTTGTAATTTGTTCCATTTACACATATGCAGTCATCAGCAGTGAATGTCTTCGGCTGATATGATGATGATGATGATAATGATGATGAAGATGATGATGATGACGACACATGCATAGTAATGAACTCTTTCAACGACTTCTGGTTTGATCAAAATATCTCTTATACTTTTTGAGATAGGTTGATTTAACTGTAATTTTAATTTTTTACTGCAAGTCCGACTCACACTTGACCATTTTTTATATCCTATGTCCCGACCCGAGGTCTCCTGAATACGACGGTGAAGTTTTCATTAAAATCCATCCAGCCGTTCCCTCGTGATGCTCCGTGCAATAAACAGACAAACAGACAAACCGACAAACAGACAAACAGACAAAAATTCTAAAAATTATATAAATGTGATCTATTATCGATTTTAAGACCTCCTCCATCATTTTTTTGTAAATATCTTCCATGTACAGACTTTCGACCCTCTTCAGCTTTATTATACAGGGTGTTTTTTTTTCGACCGTTCAAATTCTACGTAGTGAATGTGTAGGTAATACTGACCAACTTTTACTATGGGGACAAAGTCGAAATCGCGAAAAAAAAATCAGCTGTTTCATACATTTCGGCCGGCGTAATGCCGCCAATTTGTTTGAAACAGCTGATTTTTTTTTCGCGATTTCGACTTTGTCCCCATAGTAAAAGTTGGTGAGTATGACCTACACATTCACTACGTAGAATTTGAACGGTCGAAAAAAAAACACCCTATATGTATAGATGAGAAAAAAGTAGAGTGCTAACACTTTTTCTACCATATCCAAAAAAATAAGCCTTTCGCTTAAAAGCAATTAGTATCTTTTTCTTAGGAGGGTAGCAACAAACTTTTCATCACACTTGCTGTCTAAGCGCGCCATTGCTTGCCCGCGTAGCGGGAGTAATAGAAAAGTGAAATTCCCTAGGAGTAATAGAGTAATCCCCCTAGGGAGTAATAGAAATGTCAGTACGTCATTTAATAATGTTATGTCTTAAAACTTATTCTTTGATTGGCAAATGTGATGAAAAACATTAATCAATCAATCAATCATTTATTGCACATAATGGTTACACAGGTGGGATAATAATATATATATGTCGGAGACATGCTTCAGTCGTCGCGGAGCTGTGCGACACGTCGTGTGTCAAACATTAGAATATTCTTATTTGCAATGTTTACAATTAATTTGTTAAGAGTTCGATATCTAGAAAACGATAAGCAATGTTTTGCTTGGAGTGGTCTTTGCTTTGGTCCATGCATCAGGTAGATAATAAAACCCGGTTGAGATCTACCCGCCTGTGAAGCAGGTAGTTTATGACCTGACAGTATAAAAGGTCACTAGCGTTGTTCATGGATGCATTGGCATTCGCGCGTTAGACTTAGAAAGAAGTCATTCTTGCTTTAGACATTGGAAAGTCAATGCATTCTGATTCGCGTGTTAGACTTAGAAAGTCATTCTTCCTGACGAAAGACTTTATTTCTTTGTGTTTTGATATTAGTGAAGCATGGACTCAAACTTAGAACTTTCCAGTCGTTTCTATGTTGTTTAATCATGTTTTAATTAATTATGTTTCAAGTGTTACCTATTGTGATTATCTAAAATTGTAAATACCAATGATTTGAAAAGATTACAATACAACCCACTGAGTTTCTTCCTGGTTCTTCTCAGACAGTGGTTTAACTCTTGCGAACCAGAGTAATAAAAAAACATAGTAAGTCATGTGTGTTGTGTTTCAATTATGAGTCCATGCCTACGTGCGTAGATGTGCAGATAGCTAAAATCCTACCCCTCTTAGCTCGGCTGTAGTTAGGGGTATCCCGACATCAGCAAGTGGGATCACCAAGCTCACAAAACAGTGAGTGCTGGTAATTTATCACATGTAAACGGTAAGGTTTAAAATCGACAACAGTTGGTAAGGTAATGATTATTCACAATTTGTGCAGTTTGCTTTGAGTCGTGATTTAAATAACTGCCTTGTTCTTTCGTGATTTCTGTTGTAACAATGTGTGGGTAGGTAACCTACCCACCTGATTAGAAAAATAAAAACAGTAATTGTAGTAATTTAAAATGATATCATGGCCTATACTTGTTAATTTCTTAGTTTTGAAATACTAGCAGTTCTGAAATTCGTGCAGATAACTTTGTTTTGTAGTGTGCCAAAAATTAATTCTTGATCGTGATAAACATTTTCAATCCATGCCTGTTGTTAAAAGTTTTCTATGCGTGTGAAATTACCGTTACAGATGTTCAACTTCAAGATCAACAAGATCACTGTGAGAGTGGTCTGCGTTTTCGTTCGTGACGACTATGCTGTGGCGATGAAACGAGCGCAATATCTTGCGATATGTCCAAGAAATTAAGGACTGGTGACGCCAACTCTTTGGTTGTTTTGGAGCAACGGAAATAAAAGGACAGGTTTCGTTCCAATTGTTTTAATGAAAAATTCGAAGTAGTCAATTTAAAAATAATTAACTGTTGACATTTGTTTGTAACGTTAGTTTTTGTATTCTCAAAACGTTTAATTATTTGCAAGATTAACTTGGTTGTAGTAAAGTAAAGCCCATTATTATTTTCATGACAAGTATAAGCAGATACCAATACTCTAACCTCAACTTTTTAGTCTCGTGATGAGGTTAAGCGTGCAAAATATCTCTGTGATGAAACTGATACCGTACAAATTGATATTTTCAGTTCACCGTGTTCAACCTGAGCAACCTGCCGGCATCATGAATGTTGCTGTCATCGTGTCCCGACGACATGGCAGAGGATGAAGACTGGTGTCGCTGCCTCCTACCATGAACACGTGGTGCAATGCATGGTGTGTCCACACCATTACAACAGACAGCGTTGTTGATCCGGTGAGAAGTTCACATTTTGTTGGGCTATTTGAGCCCTGAGCTAATTAGTGAAACTAATGTTGTAGCAGTCTTCAAGGGCTTTTACCCTTTTTAGTGCATAGAAATTTAAAAATTTGAGCAAGAAATACAAAATTAAAACTAAATTAGACAGCAGTGTTATAGTTACGCAAGTTTAAAATAAACAAGTTTTATTAAAAGCATTGAGATCTGTTATAATAATTTCCTAAGGGTGATGATGATGATGATGGTGATCGCTATAACCTAAAATCATTATATTCGAGGCGTACTTACAAAACGCGCATGGTCGATTTAGGGATCAGAGCTTGACTGACGAAATTGAATTAGATTTAGAAGTTTGTTCAGATCAGTGTCAATCTGATGAAGATTAAGTTTAGATGGTGATGTGACCGTACCAGTGGTTGATGTGTAGCCGTAGCTCAGTAGAAATCGGTATCTGTTTACAGTCCGTGAGTACGCGGTAGGCCATCAACCCTGGCGGAGGTCGGGTTTCGTGTGAAACCATGAGTCCGAGGGTGAACTCGGCACGGGCGGTCCATGAGGGACGCGCATTGAGTGCAACTGTTAGTTGCCTGGCTATGTGTAGCCATGAGTCCGAGGGTGAACTCGGCACGGGCGGTCCATGAGGGACGCGCATTGAGTGCAACTGTTAGTTGCCCGGCTATGTGTAGCCGTGTCACATCTGAAACTTAATCGTAGTTGTGAGTCGGACATTTGCTGAGTCCGCATTTGAACTTGCTACTTAGTAATCAGTATAGCTCTGAGACCTAAATTGTGATGTTAGTACTTACTCAATGAAAGTACAATACTGAATTTTAGCACTTTGTTTTCCGTAAAACAGTTAATAAGATAACTACAGTTTTGTTTTCACCTTCACTATATCGTCGGGTGAGAATGCAATTGTGCCATATCCATTTTTAAGCAAAATCGGTTTTAAATGGTTCTTGATAGAATATTTTTTTTGTAGTTTATAACAGTAATCGATTTTTAAAAATTCTTATTTTATACTTAAAAAAAACATACATTTTTGTGCCATATCCTCAAACCGCAATACATAGTGATTACAATATTGTGCCATGTCCGGACATGACACAAATTTACGGTTAACAGCTATTTATCAGTGTGCCAAGCGACTAACCGATCAACATTTTTGTGACATAATCCATTAATCGATTTGATTGTATCAATCCGATACTTTTTTTACCTACCCTCTCTTTTTTATTTTTTTTTTTTATTTTATTTATTAAGGAATCCCAACAGCTATGCAATAACACTGTATGCGTCTTAAATAGAAATACAGAGCCAATTATAGGAACTCACAAATATGAAACAGTACACAATACTTTTGATAAATGAATAAAGAAGGTAGGTTTGATTTATAATGATTTGTGTCATTTATACTTCAAGCTTTTATCTTAATAAGTTGGTGGTATAAATACCTACATAATATGCATAATTACGAGTACCTAACCATTAATTGTAAGAAATGACATATACTACAGAAAAAGTGACCGAACTCCCAATAACCAGGACTGGAATCGAACCAGCGACCTCCTGCTTTCCTGCCATGCCATGCTATTTAAGTCCTGGCAACAGGAGGCCTCGGTCACTGTTCCTGAAGTACATATTATATGACATGTCTTTTAATTTTTAGTTAAACTGTAATTTTATTAGTTGATAAGAAATAACAACGTTAAATATGTCATTCATTAGCATTTTTATAAGCTGTTCTCATCGATATTTTTTTCATATCGACATTAGCACTAGATATCGTTCAAAAGCTTATCATTTCACAAAATAGAGAAGGTCACCTATTAGATGGTACCTATTTACAAGAAAGTAAAAAAATGATTCACATAAATATTGGAAATCAATATTGGCACCATATTCACGTGAATAAGTAAGTATGTCTTCATATTTGAGATAAATTATCGTCTTGACTTGAAATAAATCTAGTCGTAAAATAACTTTTATTTGCATAAACAATTGCTTTTTAATGTCTACCTTTCTTGACATTGCACTAACATTTTGTGACACATCCATAACTTTGTGTCATATCATACATAGCATGTTAAACATTTTCTTACCAAAATGGATATGGCAATTGTAAAACTACTTATATCTCATGACTATAATAAGTTAAACATAAATTGTATATAACAAAAAATAGTAAATTAATATACTAAAGTGTCAGTTAAGTTAAATATTGCAAAATTGTAAGACATTTCAAGAAATATTTTTTTTTGTTTCATTTCGCTCTCCTGTAAACCAAGGCAAGTGGCGTATAGCACAATTGCATTCTCAGCCGACGATATCATGTTTTGTGTTTTGTAATTCTTGGAATTAATCAATTAGTTTGCAAACGTGAAATGAAACTTTTTACAATTTTGTTGGGTTCAGTTTTCTCCGACTACATACACCATTTATCATTCATAGTCGTAGGTGTAAAATCGGATCTATTTTTCCGTCTCAATGCGGCCACGATTGTGAGTGGCGTGCGTTTGGTTTAATGGTGTATGTGGTCAAGGCGTTTAGATTGTGCGACAGCCATGGAGGTGGTTGTTAAGACTCAGTTGCTGGGTGTAGCATCTGGAGTATTGTAACTGCTGTGAGTACTGCAACCCATTTGTTGGTTTGTTGGAGTGTTTCATTTGACTATTGTAGAACTATGTCGGTTACTGGCTAGTAAAGTAGTAAGAAGTTAATGACTGGTCAAAATTCAAATTACAAAGTGGTTTATTTAATTTTCTGTTAGTAATGTGAGTACATAGGGTACTCATTGGAAACTTAGAATTTTGTTTTCCGTAAAACGGTTACTAAGAAAACTACAACTTTATTTTCGCTTTTATTTTTACCATTTTGCGTTAGAATTGGTAATGCCACGAAAGAAGTTATTGTTGTTGAATGTAATTGATGACTATGTCACATGAGTTTTCGATGGACTAAAAAAAAAACGTGACTTGTATTTCCTTAATTTTGATTTTACTGGTAACTAAAACATAGCCGGTGGCACTATCAAAATTGTCTAACAAATTGAAGTTCATAATAGTTGAATACAGATAACATTTTATTGTTAATGAAAATGCTAGAAAGCCAAGTACCAATTGAAGTAGATAAAGATTGTTGTGGCATGAAGGACGAGGATCTCAGTTCGGTTGGTGACCATACCAGAGGCCTGATCGTAGCCGTAGCCCGTTAGAAATCGGTGTCTATCTTTGGGTAGTCCGTGGGTACGCGGTGCGTGATAAAGCTCTGGTGGTGGTCGGGTCTTGTAGAGACCGTAGAGTCATAGGGTTGACTCGGCGATCCCTTGGGGATGCGCGTAGTGTGTGGTTATGTGATAACCAATAGGCCACGAATGAGAGACCTGCTTCCGAAAGTTTGCCGTCATGTGTTTTACGTAAAAGGTGGCTATGAAAGCCAGGTGGTACTTGTCTGGTCTTGCATTGAAATTGGTGGTAGTTAATTTACCTTAAATGTGATCCTGAATTCAGTTGCAAAAATTAAAATTATTTTCCTTGAGTTGAGTTGATTTTACGTAGACAGAAAAATTGGTCAGGAGTGACCGAGTGGCGACAAAGACTACTGGTGTACATGTTTGTTTCAGATACAAGCGAGGACGCTTGTCTTGTCAGTTTGGCCGTGTCGGAGACATGCTTCAGTCGTCGCAGAGCTGTGCGACACGTCGAGTGTCAGACATTAGAATATTCTTATTTGCAATGTTTACAATTAATTTGTTAAGAGTTCGATATCTAGAAAACGATAAGCAATGTTTTGCTTGGAGTGGTCTTTGCTTTGGTCCATGCATCAGGTAGATAATAAAACCCGGTTGAGATCTACCCGCCTGTGAAGCAGGTAGTTTATGACCTGACAGTATAAAAGGTCACTAGCGTTGTTCATGGATGCATTGGCATTCGCGCGTTAGACTTAGAAAGAAGTCATTCTTGCTTTAGACATTGGAAAGTCAATGCATTCTGATTCGCGTGTTAGACTTAGAAAGTCATTCTTCCTGACGAAAGACTTTATTTCTTTGTGTTTTGATATTAGTGAAGCATGGACTCAAACTTAGAACTTTCCAGTCGTTTCTATGTTGTTTCATCATGTTTTAATTAATTATGTTTCAAGTGTTACCTATTGTGATTATCTAAAATTGTAAATACCAATGATTTGAAAAGATTACAATACAACCCGCTGAGTTTCTTCCTGGTTCTTCTCAGACAGTGGTTTAACTCTTGCGAACCAGAGTAATAAAAAAACATAGTAAGTCATGTGTGTTGTGTTTCAATTATGAGTCCATGCCTACGTGCGTAGATGTGCAGATAGCTAAAATCCTACCCCTCTTAGCTCGGCTGTAGTTAGGGGTATCCCGACATATATATATATAGATCGCATTATTGCGCCTGTTGGGCGCAGCAAGATACAGAGAGCAAGGCACTTATAATTAGACTAATATTTATAAATTTGTACATGGGTAAAAAATAACTAAATATCGCTAAATTCATCATTTAAATATTCATTCAAAGTATAATAACACTTGCTAATTAATAAATTTTTCAGTTTGCGCAGAAACGCTGTTTCAGTAGTTTCCTCTTTTATTTTATCTGGCAATTTATTATATATTTTTACTGACATGACAAAGGGACCAGTTGAAAACATCTTCAATTTTGACGCTGGAAGTTAACGTCGGTTTTTGTAACGCATAGAACGGTTTTTTGTTACATCTTCCCGTTTAGTATATAACTCGGGGTAGTTCCTAACGAATTTGCACATTTCCAGTATATAAATAGAAGGAAGATTTAGAATATTATGTTCTCTAAAGTAGGGTACATTGTATGCATCACGGTCGGTAAGCAGAATACTAACTCGAGTCATAAAAGCCCTCCGCCTAACGGCGTCGGGCTTCTAACACTCTCGTTAGTAATTCCGTACTCACCTCCCTTGATGCACAATGTACTTTTTTTATACAATGAAACATTGCATATGAAACAAAATGTGAACATACTAATTCATTTTAATGTGACGGCACCAACATCAATTCATGTAACCAATCATACATTTCATATTAAATTATTACATAATTATGGGTTTTTTCAGTTTTTAGAGACACTCAATTAGCGTGACATTAAAAAAACTTTAATTGCATTTTCGTCACGATATATTATCTTTATATAAAATATTGCTTAAAAGGTATAAAATAACACCAAACCCGAGTTTTTACTGAAATATGCACCTTATTTAGCTCATTGTCGCCACAAACCAGACTGAAATAAAGGTTTTTTTGTAATTGAAAAGATTATTTTCTTAAGGTTTAATTCAGTACTCTGACAAGAAAAAGTTAATCTAATTAACCTAACCTATATCTAAGATTGGCACTTGTGGTATTGTATCGAGCATTGTAGATTAGTTGCATTTAGTTTATGTGAATAAATTGTACAGTTTTGCTAATAAATTTGTTTTACCACGAAAAAATATATTTGGTTGAAAAAATAGATCAGTCTAACCCCACCCTTTATGTCTCATTGTAAAGCGGGGCTGCGAGTAAGTGCCGAGTAAGCTATTGTAGAAATTTAGGACCTAAAGCTACATGCAGTGTTGGCTCACCTAGACTTCCGTTTCGGTACGTTATGACAGGGAGAAACAAATTAACGAAGAGTTTTATAGTAGTTTATCACTACTGTGATTTGGTAGTAAGATGACAGGTTTTATTTTAATTCTCTTAGGCTAGGTCACTTATGCTTCCGTTTTGATACGTTATACCAGGGAAAAGCAAATTAACGGAGTGTTTTATAATGAAGTATTACTTTACTGTGACTTGGCAGGTACCTAAAAAATGGTTCATTTTAGTAAGCTATTGTAGAAATTTAGGACCTAAAACTACATGCAGTGTTAGCTCAGGCTAGGTCACCTAGACTTCCGTTTCGGTACGTTATGACAGAGAGAAGCAAACTAAAGAAGAGTTTTATCATTCCTTAGTATAGCCCCGTCACTACAACTTACGTAAGACTTACAGGTATAATCCCGGCCTATCGTCTTTAGCTGTCCACAAAAATCGTCAAAACCCTAGCTTATTAAATATTGAATGCCCACAAATCAGAAAGTTGGCAAATAACAAATCTGTGAAGGCAAATAAATCAGGGTCTCAAACACGTCCTGATTTCAGATACAGAAAAAAAGATATTTTCGTCAGAAACTCATTTTCTTGTCGCACTTAGGTTAGGGATCAGTTGTTTTGTTAGCTGGTTCACAATAATAAATGAATAAAATATTCATTCTTTACACAAAATCGACCTGGATGCTTAGCCAAGTTGCCAATCGCTAGCTCTTGGTAGCGTATCGTAGTTTTCCCTCTCTGTCACTCTTGCATATTAGTGCGACAAAGACAGATAGCTGCCTTTCGCTTACGAATGACGATTAAGCGTTAGCGATTGGCAACTTGGCTAAGCATGCTGGGCCATTTTTTTCAAAGTTGCGATTATGGACATAGCATTTCTCGTGTTTGACAGCAACTCGCAGCTACACGTCTCTTTTTAATCAATACAATCGAACAGAGATGGGTAGCTGCGAGTTGCTGTCAAACACAAGATGTGCTTGAGGGGCTGGTTAACTTAACCTCTAGCCGCCCAGAGACCTATGAAAAGGTCTCCTGAAACAAAAGAAATTTTACTCTATTTCCTACAAGGTCAATCCAAATTTCATTGGCAAATATTACTGTCTGAGCGGCAGGAAGATAACATATTATGTGGTTGACAGCTAGTTCGAGCCCTCTCGAGCTACTTATTTTTTTTTCATCAATACAATCGAAAAAGACACAATATGGGCTAAAGACGCAATAGTGTTGGCAAAGACTCGAGTTCTTTAATTACCATTTTAGGACTCTTCTCATTTTTACGAGACTATCGAACTTAAAAGACTACCAAGTCTTTTAAGTCGCGAGTTGAGCCCTTCTTTTTGGCTTGCTGAGTCCAGCATATAAAGTTCAAGTCCTAATATGAAGACTCACCTTTATATAATTACATATAAATTAATATAATTGTACATGTATATATTAAAGAATGTTCAAGGTCCAAAACAGCATATAAATACAAATAAGAAGCTTCATCATCAGCCTATGATAGTCCACTGCTGGACGTAGGCCTCTCCTATTAACTATGCATATAGACGCATTAGGAGGTAAATGCCCATAATCGCCACGCTGGGCAAGCGGATTGACGATCGCAGTAATGTGTCCACTATGATGACGCTGCTGCCCATCATCAATCTTTATCAAATAATGGTCAGTGACACTTCAATCCCTTAGTCGATTCTTACGACACCCGCAGGAGGAATTGGGGTGGTGACAAGTGTATTCTTACTGCTGTTACCACACGGCAAAATGAGAAATAAGAAGCTTATTTTTGTTCAATATAATAAAAACCCTAGATGGTACAATGTTGTATTGATTTCATCAGCTACATTATTATAGAAAAACCTTAATTTCAAAACACAAATCTAGCTAGTCTTCTTGAAGGACTCGAGTCACTGTAACATTGTAAAATAAGTCAAGTTTTGACTAACTGACTCTAGTCTTAGAATGAAGGACTCAAACGACTCGAGTCTTTACCAACATTTGAAGCAGTTGACCCCGTGTTACTAGTAACTGCCGATCCCGAGTTATTAATTTACACGGAACCTGTCTTAGAATTGATTTCGAGCTTGGCATTTTATTGGAATCTAATTTCGCTTCAACAAGTGCTACAGCTATCGACACCCGTCTGCCAGATCAGCCTATTCCTTGTGAGAGAAGTATTTACTACTCTAAATCTTAATAAGTACAAATGGACTTTCCTCCCAAATAAATGCGGGCCTCTTCTTAACATTTTTGACACCACATCAAGTACAAAAAATTCACACGCCACGTCAACAAAATGTCAAAATTGAAATTGTAATTTCCTTGTAGGTCTATATTGCCCTTTGGACCTAGACTTATATGTATATCGGTTTTTGGCATCAAGCCTGCGGTGCAAATATGTCAGTCGTTGGTGTCCAAAAGGTTAAGGCATACTGCCCTCAATGACATAATCCATCGGTTTCTTGCGTCAGTTGGTGTGCCGGCACCCTTACATAGTTCCGTCTTTCAGTGTCGGGACCTTTGGCGCTCTGAGTCTCTTCAAAGACCTATTCTATAAGACTAAGAGACGCCATCAAAATCACAAGCCTTAATTGAGCGTGTTGTGTTGAGGTTGAAGAGTGTCCTATAATAATAGTAATAAAATAATAAATAACTTGGGACATCTTACACAAATCAACCTAGTCCCACGGTGAGCTCAATTAAGGCTTGATATGGGTACCAAGCGACGATAAACATAATAGATAGATACATATAGATACTTAAATACATACACAGCCACGACCAAGGAACATACAACTAAGGTTACGGAGGCTGATATTTGGGTCAAAATGCTTTTCGTTGTCTAGTTTCATACCACTCTGTCACGCTTTTAGTTGCTGTTTCGACTCAGTGATATAAAAAAAATCCGGTGCACTTGTATTTCTTTTTCACGCTAAATTTTAATCCATACATCAAAAATTAGAAACAAAACATCATCTCATACAAAAATCACAACTGTATCACGTTTTTTAGGGCCACATAATAAGACAACGAAAAGAATTTTGACCCATTTATTTATTTTTATCTTTTCTCATCTTAAGAAACGAGCGTTTCTTAACAAATGAGCGGTTTATTCTCTTCAGCACCAAAGACTACGAAGCCCGATCCATCACAGTGTCCGACGGAACCAAGTCATTTAAACTTTTTGCGCTTTTTCAACAAACCCACGCACTTTCTTGGCGACAGCCAAAAGTTCAAGTATTTCTAATTATATTTCCATGGAGTTGGGGTCTCTTAAATACAATTTTACAATTCCGAATGATATACAATTACTTTCGAAAGTCGAGTTTCGAAAGCGTTCGAAACCCGGACAAGATGAACAAATAAAAGTTAAGTCTTTAACAGGGGACTCCTTAAAAAGTCCGGATAGGAAATCGCGCGTCCTAAATTCGTAAGATTCTAATTTTAACAGAATATTCAATGAAAAGGAGTTATAAAAAGATGAGGCTGAATTTCGATCTGAAGTGACAATCTGACGATCATTTTTCGACTAGGTACTCCAAAAATACACATAACAAATCCCCGAATAAAATCTATTAACATGGCGATAGAATGCATGTTCAGATATTTTCGAGCATCGTGGCCGCTCCGATTAATCTGATGGCCACGGTACTACAACTGCCAAGTTGCTTAATGTTCTTAAATAAGGGGCGAAAGTTGACAGTAATGCTTTTCAAAACTCATTTAACTCTTTTAACAGAAAAGATGAATTAACTTACAAATTACGAACGACTTTCAGAGCTGTTTTGGTTTTTCAACTTTTTACATTATCGCTTAAATAAACAGAAGTTAAAGAATAAAATTTTATTAGTGAAATAATAACATTAAATCGTTTGTTCTAGTTGTTTTCTTTCTGCGACATGCATTTATAACTACATAAATTACCTATACCTCTGTATTGTGATTTATCTCTGCTTTGTGATTTAAAATGAGACAAGACTTTATTTGATATAGATACTATTTAATAAGTCTATTTCGGTTTATTTGATATAGTATAGATACTTTATCAAATAAAGTCGTGTCTCATATTATTGTATTACAAAGAAATCTGTATAACAGAGACATTTCCGGCTACCTGATTTTACAGACTAAAGATGATCGACTGTTGAGCAATACCTAATCAACATGACGATAAAACTAAATCTTATCATCAGCACTGCTAAGATAATACACTAATTGTAAGATAAATAATGTTATTCTAAATTGATTATCGAACTATTACTCAGATAGACATAGAGTAAGAAACATGCCTTTTCTAAATAAAGTAGTACTGATAACTGGAGCTGGTTCAGGGATAGGTGAAGCTACTGCAATCAAATTTGCCAAAGGAAATGCAAGGTTAGCTTTAGTGGACGTCCGAGCAGATATTCTCAAGAAAACAATCGAGACTTGTGAAAAACTAAGCAGAACTAAAGTCCTCAAAATAATAGCTGATGTCTCCAATGATGAAGATGCAAAGAGGATTGCTGAAGTGACTCTTAAAGAATATGGAAGAATTGATGTATTAGTCAACTGTGCTGGGATATATGGCGCAGGGAGTATTCTTGATGACAATATTATTAATACATTTGATAAAGTTGTTGCAGTTAATTTGAGAAGCATGGTAGCTTTGTCTCACGCTGCGAGCGCTGCTTTGATTGAAAGCAAAGGAAATATTGTGAATGTGTCAAGTGTTCGTGCGAAAGCTGGTACAGAAGATTTTTCTTACTCTGTATCGAAAGCTGGAGTGTCTCACTTAACAAAAGCAATTGCAATTGATTTGGCCTCTCATGGGGTGAGAGTTAATGCAGTCTTACCAGGTCCTGTGAAGACGAATTTAATGGCACATGCGGGTCTTGGTTCAAAGCCTAGTTATGCAGGAAAGGAACCTTTGAAGAGAGAGACAAAAGCTGAAGATGTTGCTGATTTGATAATGTTTCTAGCCAGTGAGGCGGCTATTGGTATTACTGGATCGGAGTATTTGATCGATGGTGGTTTTCTGTTAGAACATTAAAAAGTTCAAGTGGCAGTGATGATTTTTCCCGTAATTCCTCCTAAGCAGAGGGATGACAATGTAGCGTAAAAATGAAATAAATCATCTCAGACATATACGTTGCTTCGGTTTTTTTATTTAAAGATATAATTAGAAACTACTTAAAAATACCTACTTTTAAGGATGCGTCAGACCATCACTTCGTTTACATTCGTAAGTATGATGTCACACCGATGATACTAGCTGTTGTCAAGGATGAGTCAACCTGGTCGCGGAATGGTCTAACATGAGCCGCTCTTTATTCGTTCAGGTCAATGAATGTACGCCTCATAAGGCACTGGTCTCACCGCGAGCTACTAAGCTATGAACACGACACGAACTAAAGATACGAACTCCCGTGTAAAAAAAGATACACGACGATACTCGCCCGGCGGTGATAGCTGATAGCTGGGCGAGTAT
Organism: Thaumatotibia leucotreta; assembly: GCA_025490895.1. Classification (NCBI taxonomy): domain Eukaryota; kingdom Metazoa; phylum Arthropoda; class Insecta; order Lepidoptera; family Tortricidae; genus Thaumatotibia; species Thaumatotibia leucotreta. The sequence continues at coordinate 17,590 of JALPQI010010169.1, read as the reverse complement.
CTCCGTGTCTCTTTTATTTACACCGGAGTGCGTATATTTTGTTCGTGTTTATAGCCGATAGTTCGAAGCTTAGTAGCTCGGGGTGAGATCAGTGCCTAAGTGTTACCCTGGCTATCATTCTTTTTTTAATCAATACTGTCACATCTTACACAAATGGGCTAGTCCCACGATAAGCTAGATATTTAAATACACACATAAGATACCCTTAAGTATCAATATACGTGAGTTTATTCGTTTTGTAGTTGTAATTCATGAGTACCTAATCATCGCGGTAACCGAAGAAAATATTGTCTATATGTACTCTTATCTATCTGTTCATATGCCGTGTGGTGACGGCAGCAAGAATACATTTGTCACCACCCCAACTCTTCCCGCTGGTGTCGTAAGAGCCGACTAAGTGATTGAAGTGTCACTGACAATTATTTGATTTGATTGATGATGGGCAGCAGGCGTCATCATAGTGGTCACATTACTGCGATCGCCAATCCGCTTGCCCAGCGTGGTGATTATGGGCATTTACCTCCTAATGTTTCAGTAGACTGAGATAGGCTGATGATGATGATGATGATCTAACTATTATATATGTCGTCGCTTGGTAACCACATCACAAGCCTTAAGTACTTGAGCTTACCGTGGGACTAGGTCGATTTGTGTAAGATATCCCAAGATATTAGAATTATAACTAACGTGAGACTCAAACAAATATTTAACAAACGGGTTACTCACGTAATTTTAGTCGATAATTGCTCGACATGTTTCGATTCATTTAGAGGATCCTCATCATAGAGAACGCGCGACCAAAGCCCGACGTGTACTGCGGGCTTGCGCTCTGCTAGAGCGGGCGGATCCTCTAAATGGATCGAAACATGTCGAGCAATTATCTATATTTTTTTTGATAAATATTTAAATGTGTCCCAAGATATTTATTTATATAGAATTCGGCGCCTCTTTAGCGACAAATTATCTTCACAGGCTATACTTAACCCTACAATTTCAGACGCACTGCAATTAAGTGCACTACGGGGCGCAGTTGGCTCTGATAAACTTGGTCCATACATTCTCTGCTTATTAATGGTTACTGCCTTTGTTCTAAGTTTACTGGCTAGCCAAAAGGACAATCTTTAACTCTCACACAGGAACCAGTGGTTACGTAGTCCGTGGGCTACTCGGTCTGAAATTAGAAAACGGTATAATTTGGGGGTACCAAGTGTCCTTTTTACAATAGTTAGACATATTCATAAGGATGTTAAAAAAGTATGATAGACATCTCAAAGTGGTAGCTAATAGGCATACGGGCTATTTCAAGATTTCCGTTGTATGACAGGTATGGTTAAAATTAGGAGGTACAAATTTTCCTTTTCACGGCTGTTAGGTAAGCTTATAAAAACGTCAAAAATGCAAGATTGCCATTTATAAGTGCTACCTAACAAAAATGGGGGCCAATCAAAGATGGTGGCTCTCAAGTTTTACAAAATCAAGTATATCTCGAGAACTATTAAATAATATATATCTAATTACTCTCTTGAACAAAATTAAAGGCATATTTGTAAGCTTCATATTTTGCATATACACCATATTGCTAAAACCAACCAATAATTAATTGTGACCAAATTTATGAAAATTTCGTGATTTTGATTTTTTTTGTGTCGTGTTTTTACATAGTAGTCATGACGCTAGAAAAATTAAATATTTTTTTAAAGATAGTGTATTTAATAAGCTTTAATTTGATGCATATAACTTGTTGGCGGTATTAAAAAAAAGACCCATAAAAAATATTTAAATGAATTGTAGTCATAATCCCGGTGGATTGAAAAAAATCGCCTCTTAAATCACTAAGTATACGGTTATACTTAGTGATTTAAGAGGCGATTTTTTTTATATTTTTCAATCTTGGTTATTTGAAATAAGCACTATTATTTACGAGTGGCACTTCCATCGCCTCTTAAATCACTAAGTATACGGTGGATTATGACTACAATTCATTTAAATATTTTTTATGGGTCTTTTTTTTAATACCGCCAACAAGTTATATGCATCAAATTAAAGCTTATTAAATACACTATCTTTAAAAAAATATTTAATTTTTCTAGCGTCATGACTACTATGTAAAAACACGACACAAAAAAAAATCAAAATCACGAAATTTTCATAAATTTGGTCATAATTAATTATTGGTTGGTTTTAGCAATATGGTGTATATGCAAAATATGAAGCTTACAGATATGCCTTTAATTTTGTTCAAGAGAGTAATTAGATATATTTAATAGTTCTCGAGATATACTTGATTTTGTAAAACTTGAGACCCACCATCTTTGATTGGCCCCCATTTTTGTTAGGTAGCACTTATAAATGGCAATCTTGCATTTTTGACGTTTTTATAAGCTTACCTAACAGCCGTGAAAAGGAAAATTTGTACCTCCTAATTTTAACCATACCTGTCATACAACGGAAATCTTGAAATAGCCCGTATGCCTATTAGTTACCACTTTGAAATGTCTATCATACTTTTTTAACATCCTTATGAATATGTCTAACTACTGTAAAAAGGACACTTGGTACCCCCAAATTATACCGTTTTCTAATTTCAGGCCGAGTAGCCCACGGACTAACGAACCACTGGTTCAAAGGATATGTGAATATCCTTTGAACGTGAAACTCACCCTTAAAGAAAAAATAAAAAATAAATCGTTCTAGCCTCCTCGCCATTGTGTAGAGCAGAAAATCTTAGTCTTAAGACTATGTTCATTGTGATGAACATTGCCAATTTAAGGGTTAACGGGGGTTAGTCAGGGGAGGCATAAAAAAATCTTAGGAAATAATTCGGCGAGCAATATAGAGCAACACATATTAAGGGTAACTTAAAAAGAAACCTCGTAATTCATGACTACTCTTTTAATCCCATGCCTGGTTTAATTTATCGCCCGTATTAGGTTTACACAGGGTATTCTGATTACTACTTACCGTGAGAGTAAGTCGATTTGTGCAAAAATGTATGTGTTTACATTTTCGGTTACAAATTACAATACATCATTGATAGTATCGATTGGAAATAAACGTGGCAGGATTTCTTCTGCACTTTGTTTGATAATTTTATTTATTTATCCTAAACCTCAATAACAAAGCAATTTGAAGCAAAACGGCTATAACGAGTAGGCCGAAAAATCAATACGATAAGATACGTGACCCTAATAATGTATGGAAATGATCAAATGACTTTTCTTTCGAATGTCATTATCATACATTTATTATGTAGGTATCGCTTAACGTATACGATTACGGAATGAGAATTCTGCAAGTCGATAAGTCACGTGACCATAATATAATATGGAAATGGTCACGTGACTTCATTCTCGTAGATTTATGACTTACCGCTTATCGTATACGATTGCAGAATGGGAACTTGGCTAAGCCTGCTGTTATTAAAAACAAATCGATACACGGCGGACCCGCTCGCATCCGCATCCGGTCGCCATTTTTCCCAGATTTGGGAATCGTATCGCGGCGGATGTTAGTGGTGCGCCGTTTCCGGGACTTTTCCCGTTGACCGGGAATTGCGACTGGGAAAATAAGGCTTGTTTTCATATTTAAAGGGCAATACACTTTTCATACATGTTGATAACGTGATGTCCATGTTTTGTATGGGAAAGTGATTTTGGCAATGTTATACTAAAAGTTGTTCATTGTAGGTAAATACAAAGTGCCATCTGGACTTAATTGAGCCATAATTAACAATTAACTCATAATAACCAAACAAAGGCCGTGTGGAGACGGCAGTAAGAATACATTTGTCACCACCCCAACTCCTCCTTCGTGTGTCGTAAGAGTCGTCTAAGGCATTGAAGTGTCACTGACCATTATTTGACAAAATGGGCAGCAGCGTCATCATAGTGAACACATTACTGCGATCGCCAATCCGCTTGCCCAGCGTGGTGATTATGGGCATTTACCTCCTAATGCGTCTATACGCATAGTTAATAGGAGAGGCCTACGTCCAGCAGTGGATACCATAATGATGTATGTATGTATGTAACTCATAATTAGGAGATGTTTTTTCGCGATTTCTTGGTTGTCCCTATAGTGAAAGTTGCGTAGCGTGACCGTCTCTGTTCAGTCTCCACAAACCAGATATCAACCTGTATATTCATAAGTTGCGTGACTCATGAAACACCGTACATAAATACTCGTATTGCAGTAAATAGCCCTTGCATTTTATCCTTTTCAGCTCAGGATGCGTAGCCAAGTTGCCAATCGCTAGCGCTTGCTAGCGCATCGTCGTTTTCCCTCTCTGTCACTCCTTCATATTAGTGCGACAAAGAGGGAAAACTACGTTGCGCTAGCAGGCGCTAGCGATTGGCAACTTGGCTAAGCACCCAGGTCATTCACTGTGATTATCCGCGGACGAACGGACGGATGGACGGACGGACGGGCGGATATGGCGAAACTGTAAGGGTAACTTGGTGACTACGGAACCCAAAAAAAAATCTGATATGCAAGTAGCATGAGTCGGTAGTTCTTCAGAAATGGTATGGAGATAGAAGTTAAAATAAAAAGTTTTTTAACTATATGAAAGTATGATAATTATGTTGTTGTCAAAGATCTCTTCTCTTAGATAGATAGATAGATAGTTATTAATTCATGAACAATTTTGCATCGTGTCTGAATGTACTTATATTTAAAAATCTTGAAAGCTACAACTATGGATAAAAGTGTTAACATATTAGCTTTGCGCAAATTTACTTTTTTTTAATAAATTTACGACATGATTTATAAGAAGAAGGCTATGTCTGGAAACTTGAAGATCAAATTATGAAGTGGACTTAAAGCCACGTCAAACTACAGCCAAAATATAATGGTGTGAAAAAAATCCCGGAAAATGTTTCCAGGAACGGGAATGTTCCGGAACATCCCTAGGCGGAAGTGGCCGCAGCTCCATCGGGCACTTCCGCTCGTTCGGTGTTATAACTGGGTAGTTGAAAAACTAATAATCATTATAATAATTCACGCAGGTATATATATATAAGATATATGTATACACCGTGTTTTTTTTAATTCCGTTAAATTTAACAGGCTGCTTGGTACGTTAATTGGAGCTACCTGGTATATAGCTTTTAGTCAAACTCGAAAAAAAAATTTTTTTTTTGTTTTCATTCATAATAAATGAAATGGTAAGTGTGAGAGAACCTTAAGAATAACACAAAAGTTAATTTCAGGTGACTGACGGCCCACGTCAAAATAAGTAGCATTAGGATGTAATAAAGGTTGCGATTTCTTAGAATGAACTTTTGACAGCCTTATTGAAATGGCGTTAAGACTATCGGAAAAACGGTAAGTCTGACCCCCATATTAATAAGGTTTAATCTACATATAACTGTTAAAAGTCCATTTTCTTAGAAATCTGCAACAATAAAACCGCACCATCGACAATGTTGCCGTTTTGCCCAGATAACATCACAAATAAAAGTTAGTTAAAAACGATGAACGAAATAGTACATTTCGATACAAGTGCAAAAATTTTTTTTTTCGACGAGTGTGAAAGTTGGAGCCCGAGTGAAACGAGGGCGACAGTCACCCGAGTTAAAAATAAATTTTTACACGTCTATCGAACGACTTTTTTCATAACAAGAGCCTTAAAAAGAGAAATTTAAGCAAGCGAAGCGTGCGCAAAGTTTTATTTTCCGCACTAGTTAGGAAAATGTATTTTTCTACTTTAGAACGTTAGCGTCTACTCAATACTATGTCTATCATGGTCGCACTAGTGTTCTAGTGGCGAGCGCGACGGCCTTCTTTACATATCAAGTAAGCACTATTGTACGGCTACCTGGAAGTTAATTGAAACAGCAATATGAATTAGGACGATTCCGTGAAAAGCGTAAGGGGAATGATTATGCAAATATGCAGTAAGAATATGCACTACATCTATACCTATGAACAAATAAAACATGGAAGCCGCACGCCATACTAAATTGCCTTTCAAAAACGGTCCTGAATTTTAGTTGACAAGTGTCACCCCCTCTTCAAAGGTATAATGATTTTTTATATCAACCTATAAAAATTTAAACCGCCATATAAAAATAGTTGTGTCCATCAAAGTTTTGATTGGCTATATTCTATAAACGTTAGTCAAAGATGTTGCGCCGAAATATGCGCGGTGTTAAGAAAAGCGCTGTCCTGCCCATCTTGGCACAATTGAACAATTGGTTTTGGGGGCATTTTTGAGCTGACGTTAGACGTCCATGTTATATAGGGTCCTAATTTAATAGACGCAGATATTTACAGCTGATAGTACTCGGTCTCTGTAGTATATTAAACCGTGAAATATTATAGCTTTTACGATGTTTTTTTGGAGAAAACGGAAAAACAAATTTGCTACGTAAAAACACCCTGTTTATGTGATTATTAAATGAAAACTTATTGAACAGATTCTAGTACCTACCTCTTTTACGTACCATTTAACTGGAACTGGCCACTTCACGTCGATAGTAAATGAAATACTTGATTGTCAATGTCATGTTATTTTCCGTTGGATTGTGTCGTTTGATGACATGACAGACAGTGTTATTGTGACATGTGATAATGCACATGATGATTTTTTTAGACGATATTATAATTTTTTTTTTGTTAGGAAAATGATTTCAAAAAAGTTACATGAAAAGATTTCTTAATATATAGGTATATTTAAAGTTAATTATTTTAATGTAAAGTATCATGTGTTAAAATATCTGCAACTAATAAATTAGGACCTTATATTATATGGTTATGGGCATTTACCTCCTAATACGTCTATACGTAGTTAATAGGAGAGGCCTACGTCCAGCAGTGGACTATCATAGGCTGATGATGATGATGATGATGATTATATGGTTGCAGCTAGATACCTACACTATTTTATTTCCAACTACCAATAATAAATGCCCGGGATAGTGAGCAACAGGCTGTAATCGATAGTCACAAGACACGGGATTTTATTAAATTCCGAGAAGTCGTGTCGGATACCGACGGCGCCGTGCAATTCTAGTGTATCTCAAGTTTGCTTATTTTTAGTTGCAAGGCCCTTCTCTCAAGCGATCTACGTTTCATACCTACCCGTAATCATACGCGTCGCTTGTAGTGTTTGCAAATATTCGAAAGTTACAGGTATTCGAATATTCGTTTTTTTTTGAGATATTTGAATATTCGAATTATTGCCAGAATATAATGAAATATTGAAAATGTGTTAATACTGAAAATTCATAATTTTATCATATTAAAATTAAAATAATCAGACTTGTTTTCGAAAAGCTTGCAAAAAACGAATAATTTTAGATACGTAAATTTGCCTTCCGTCGGCAAATAGTATCTTATTGCAAAATAGCATTACCGTTTTAACACAATACATGATACCTACATTGTTTTATTGGGTAATATTACCATAATTTTGGCAGCCTCCGTAGCCTAGTTGGTAGTGACTACAAAGCTGGAGATTCCGGGTTCGAATCCCGGCGATGGCATTATTTGTGTATTTATTTATCACAAATATATGTTCCTTGGTCATGGCTGAGTATGTATTTAAGTATCTATATGTATCTATCTATTATATATATCGTCGCCTGGTACCCACATTACAAGCCTTAATTGAGCTTACCGTGGGACTAGGTTGATTTGTGTAAGATGTCCCAAGATATTTATTTTATTTTATTTTTTATTATAATCGACTCTTCTGAAACTTCCCAACAATATTTTAGGTGGGTTCACTTATCACTAGGGGTCGAACCGGAACTATGGGTACAAAACTTTAACATATGATGCCGCCAGCATCCTCGGTACAATGCCACAAGGGCCTATCTTAGATATAGGTTAGGTTAAGTAGATTAGTTAGATTTAATCTATGTATATAAATTGTAGTTTTGAAAATAAAAACTCAAAAAAAAGATGTATGTGTACTTTGGAATCTAGATTACATATAAAAGTAATCGGATTTCTTTTTGCCCAACTATGGTTGCGATGGCCGTCCTAAGGATTTTTGAGCATCACTAGGGTGCTTAGCTAAGTCGCCAATCGCTAGCGCTTACTCGTCAATCGTAAACGAAAGGCAGCTAACTGTCTTTTTCGCACTAATATGAAAGAGTGACAGAGAGGGAAAACTACGACACGCTATCAAGCTGCGACCATATCGACACTGGAAATTTCAAATGTCGTAAGGGACAAAGGTCCACTTTTCAGGAGAGCCAAAAAACAAAAACCAAAATTTAAAAAAATCATAACTTGTTAAATATTCATCCGAATTAGATGGTTCTTATATACATAACTACAAAAAAGCTTTATCTTCATTAGACGATTAGGTATATACTTGTAAACTCAATAGTTTCGGAGATAGTGTCCCAACGCCAGAAATTTACTAGACAGATGTCCCTTACGCCTCCAAAATTTCTAGTTTTTTTATGGAAATCTGTTACGACAAAAACGAAAACACTACCTCTTTGTCGTAACTGTCAAATAACATGCTACATTACAACTATTTTCTGTTGTAAAGTCATTCTAGTTTCCAGATTAATTGAAGTAAGTAGCGTAAAAATGCAAGAAAATATAAAGTTGTGTACTTACAATTGTATTATTTTCATAGACGGAGATCAATTTCACGTGTAATTATTATATTTTAGATAACCCGTTACAATTTATAGAAAATAAAACCAAACATGTTAGGTATGTATATATTTTAGTCAGCTTAGTGTTGTGAAAAGAAGAAAACATATATCTAAAAATTGCTTTGAGAGCAACCTGAGCCCGAAACAAAAACATATATTAAGAAATAAATTCTGGATAAGTAATCTAACTGCCTTCGCAAAGATCTATGACCCTTTTTGATGATACTCGTGCTATTAAGACATGCGGTCAAAGGAACTATCGAATCCTTAGGGAACAAACCACTGACTGAAAACCTACATTTGTAGCCCAAAAAATGGTTAAGGAGCGCTGAGTTATTGCAAGCCATTCAAATCGACTGAAAATTATGAAGTGTTTCCTACATTATCAAAACGAAATCAAGGCGTCCTCCTTTCGCACCTGGCAAAATATTTCGGGCAAGCATTGCATTGGGGTTTATACTGAGAAAATGGACTAGTGTCAAGGTACGCTTTATACCAAAAAGCAGGAAAAACGAGTATAGATAATACTCGTTCTAAGTCCTTCAAACCTATTAGTCTAACATCTCTATTTCTTTCACTACTTGGTGGCAAGATCGCTAAGTCAAAATCAACATGTTTACCAAAAACTACCCCAATTGACCTGGTCACAAGGTCCATAAAAGTGAGTAAGTTAGTAAGTAATTCTTTACTGCACCAGTAAGAAAATAACAGAAAGAAACAAAATAAAAATAAGCTAATCACACGATACAGGTTACCAAAGCGGCGGTAAAGTCTAGAGAATAAGCAAACAGGGCGGTGTGTATTCCTTGATGTCGAAGGTGCTTTCCATAATAAACTCACAGAAACCATCCTTAATGAAATTAAATCAAAGAGATGAAACCACGACTATATGGGTCCAAAGAGTGCTCTCTAACAGAATAGCTACTACAACCCTCAATATAACTGAGTATGAATTTCATACAACGACAGGGTGTTCTCAGTGTTTGAACAGCCTGCAAAAACCAACTTGAAAGACTGGGCTTTCGGGAATAAAACAAGCACATCGAATGTGGCTTCACCAGACAGTCGAAGTACCCTCAAGATACAAATGGACCAACGACCAGAATGATTGTCGAAAATGGCACCACAGGTACAAGTAGGTGAGAGGCCTAAGGTCATAGTTTGCGTCAGCATCAGCAAAATGGCCTTCATTTTCTAGACAGAAGTCAATATTATGATGATTTCCGCGCATAAATATTACATTATGTGTGGCAATCAATTAGGCCAGAAACCTAAAAACCAATATTATCTATTATCTACATCAACTCAAACAGTCAAACTGCAATGCTCTCACTAGTCCAGTGCTGCAAGAATAAATTAAACGCCCTTGACTTTAATGAAGTTACACTTAGATGGGTATTAGGATATTCCAATATTGTTGGAAACGAAACAGCAGATGAGTTTACCGGAAAGAACGGCAACACACGCATTGTCAGCCCAGAGCCTTTCTATGGAATCACCAAACCGGAGCAATATTATCTGCTGAACAAACTAGATATGATAAGATAAGATAAGAGCAATCGCACAGTTGAATTCCATCAAAGTAACTCTCACTCGTAAGCTCTTATCCAAGGGTTCAATAACAGAAAACAATAAAGAGCTACTTGAGGTCAAAAGTAACAAAGCCTGTGAAGAATCGAGAATCCTAACTATTAACATATGTATAACGGTCATAGGTAAGAAACAAGATGCAATATGTAGCTTCTGCTAAAAATCAGAGCAAACTACTTTGCAACGTTGCAACATATTGATTTAAACTATCAATTAATCTACTATGGACCTCATCCTCCTCTGTTTCTGCAGACCACAAATGCATAAAATAAGTATTTACCTAGGCAGACCTTATGATGTACACAAAATTGCAGCCGTCAGAATTTGGAATGTTCTGGCCTCGACAAGAATCAGTAATGACTTATAAAAAGGGCTGCGTTAAAATATCATAACTGCTCGGCGCGGCGGATATTAGACCAAAACAACAATAATAAAGATATAAATAATAAGATATATGGCAGATGTCCGGACCTTATTACTATAGCCCTATCTCTGACACATGCAATGATCATAGCTCATTACGATTTTCAATAGCCTGCTGAGACTGGTTCACGGTTCACGTGTAAATTTCTCGAATTGGCAAAAGACAGCTAATTATAAATAAGCCCATGATTCCCAGGGAGTTAAAAATAAGATTGGGGCAGCTTGTGGCGAGCTGTTCGGCAATAGCGACATCGTCTCAGGCATGTTTTCGTCGGTCAGAGTAGAATCCAAGATGAACTGTAGGACTCGGCTTGCCTTGATTGGCCGTTTTGCCGTCCAGAGAGGAATCGTTAGAGCGAAGTATATGCTCCAGGGGTGGAAGTGGAAATGTGCGTGAGTCGCTGGTCGATGCAGTATCTATGTGGTAGTAAAAATACTGCTCTGCCCTCACCCCTCTTCCTGAGACGCCCTGGGTCAAGTCGCGCCGGCACTGTTGCAAGTGCTATAAGAAACTAAACAAAATGTTATAACGTACACAAAAAATCTTTCAAGATTTTTAATATCATCTTTTTTGAGGCGTAACTCTCATTCATGTACCGTATTTAATGTAGTAACGTATACTTTATAAAATTAAAAGGTGAGTTACAACATCAAACTTTAAAATTATTTTGATTTATATGTACATACGACGCAGTTTATTAGGAGAATAGAGCCATACTATCTTCGAAATTGTGTCGTAACGCACAAAAGCCTAAAATATTTGTCCCTTACGTCATTGTCAATTCACAGTTTCGTATTTATTTCATCAGATAGAATGTCGTAAAGGCACCTTCTTTTGCTGTAGTAACTAACCACATAGGGATTTATGAATAAGAAGGATATACTACGTTGAAAATGGACACGTTATCCCTTCAAATTAAAAATTTGACCCATACAACATTTTTTTTAAAGCAATATGAAGTTACGACAAAATGAATTCCCTTCATAACTTCTTTATTTGAAGCGATATCAAAAAGTTAATTATACAGATCGATAGAGAATTTTTTTCTGAGTTCTATGCAATTCAAAGTGTACTTACGACAAAATGTCCCTTACGACATTTGAAATTTCCAGTGTCGATATATAACATGGACGTCTAGGGCCCGTTCAAACGGACAGCATTTCGACTGCAACCCAGCTGCAAAGTGGCAGTTCCGGGGCAGTTCTGATGCAGTTGGACCAACTTGCAGCCAGATTGCAGTTGGTGTGCGGTTGACCGAATTGCATGACAGCTGCAAGCGGACTGCACAACGGGTTTGCAGTTCTGATGCAGTTGGTCTAACTGCATCAGAACTGCCCCGGAACTGCCACTTTGCAGCTGGGTTGCAGTTGAAATGCTGTCCGTCTGAACGGGCCCTAACGCCAGCTCAAAAATGCCCCCAAAAGCAATTGTTCAATTGTGCCAAGATGGGCAGGACATAGCGCTTTTCTTAACACCGCGCATATTTCGGCGCAACATCTTTGACAAATGTTTATAGAATATAGCCAATCAAAACTTTGATGGACCAATCACAACTAATTTTAAATGGTGGTTTATGTTTTTATAGGTTGATATTGACACTCATTACCGTGATGCATTGAAGAGGGGGTGACACTTGTCAACTAAAATTCAGGACCGTTTTTGAAAGGCAATTATAATGGCGTGAGGCTTCCATGTTTTATTTGTTCGTAGCTATCAAGCGTTAGCGATTGGCAACTTGGCTAAGCATCCAAGCCTGTCCAACTAGCGCGTTCGGTTCGAACTGTCAGTGCCACCCCGGGGAGTACATCAGTAGGGCCTCACGGCAAGCGGTGACGCACGTCGCGCACTCGCGAATGTTGTTCGTCGAATATCTACGTACTAATTCGACCGCTGTCAGAGAATTGATTATAACAATGAACAATAAAAATAAAAACAATATAAAAAAGGTGGTAATTAAATATTAAGAGTATATCATTTTTGAAAAGGTTTCAGAAAAGGTACGAGTTACGCTATAGAAAGAGAGCACACTTCTACTTACATGACATTTAGCGTTGCGCGGTAGGTATTTGAAATTAATAGTATCGTTGCAAGAGTCATTATTTCTTTAAACGGGTTTTTGGAGATGGTTTTCTGTACTTGTAACTTGTACTAATATATATTATGTATTAATTTGTATATATTATCTATTATATTATGTATGGCATGCATATGTTATTTTAGTAAGTATGTTTGTGTCGTAGGCGTAGGGTAGATTCATTGATAGTAAGTAGTAAATAATCTTGTATAGCACCACCCACAGATTCTCTGCTTTGCCTTAAGGTTGACTGGTAGAGAATGCCTTTTGGCATTTTTTCGCCTTTTGTACATTAAGGTTTCCTTTTGTGCAATAAAGATTAAATAAATAAATATTCTGTGGCATCACGCTTTACGTATTTATTTTTTGGCCTCCTTGAGTAAATATTATAATATTATTTAGATACTCCAACATTTCCCCTCATTACCGAACTGTGACGTCACAAAGCTAACGCCTCAGATTACATTTCCACCATCTTGTTCAAAGTTAAAATTTCCTCAGCCTGGCACGGAAAGTTAATAAAAAGTTGGTACATTAACATTTCGCTTACCGCCTGTATTTGGAAAGTAGGAACTCGTTTGCTTCAATCTGTGATTTTTTTCTTTAACAATTGCTTTTTGTACGGAATTGGAGTTTGGTTTTGTTCGAATGGTTTATTGTTAACACGTAGGTAGATGCCATACGGTACTGAAACGTGGCCGCTTACAATGGGCCTCATAAGAAGGCTCAAAGTCACCCAAAGGGCAACGGAGAGGGCTATGCTAGGAGTCTATCTGCGTGATCGGATTAAAAATGAGGCCAGGCAGCAGAACCAAAGTAACCGAAATAGCTCTCCAAATCGCTAAACTGAAGTGGCAGTGGGCGGGGCACATTGCGCGTAGAACCGATGGCCGTTGGGGCGGGAAGGTTCTCGAGTGGCGGCCACGTACCGGAAGGTACAGCGTGGGTGGCTCCACACAAGGTGGACTGATGATCTGGTGATGGTCGCAGGAGTCCGCTGGATGCGAGTGGCGCAGGAGCGGTCATTGTGGCAATCTTTGGGAGAGGCATAGTTCAGCAGTGGACATCTTTCGGTTGATAATATGATGATGATGATGTTAGATATTGAGATATTTTTGAGCACAGTGACCACTCCGTTATATTATATCTGATGATGTACAATCCACTTCAACGATATCATTACGGTTTAGGTATCAAAAATACATATTTATGTTTACACGACCTTATAATGTCAAGGCAATGCACTCTTATTTTACATAGACATAGAGTCTATAGCAAAATTCAAAGCATGTGAGTGGATAGGCACTGGTCTCACCGCGAGCTACTAAGCTATGAACTATGGGCTATAAACACGAACAAAAGATACGCATCCCCGTGTAAATAAAAGGGACACAGGCGATACTCACCCGGCGGTGATTGCTGATAGCTGGGCGAGTATCGCCGTGTCCCTTTTATTTACACGGGGATGCGTATCTTTTGTTCGTGTTTACTTTGACGTCGACTTTACAACACATGTTTATCATTACGGAAAATCAAATTAACCCAGTGGAAAATTAATATAACAAAACCCAGTTTTTTGCCTTATTTCGTGTCTCCGATAAATTCCCCGAGGCAAGAATAGCGAAATTCCTTGCGATCATCCAAGCTTCACTAATTTGTCGGTACTTTCAAGATCAGGTGACGACAATTTGGATTTAAGGCGAGCTTCCAGAACTTTCCAAATAGTCATCATCATCATCAGCCTATGATAGTCCACTGCAGGACGTAGGCCTCTCCTATTAACTGTAGATACGTATAGACGCATTAGGAGCTAAATGCCCATAATCGCCACGCTGGGCAAGCGGATTGACGATCGCAGTAATGTGTCCACTATGATGACGTTGCTGCCCATCATCAATCTTTTATCAAAATAATGGTCAGTGACACTTCTATCCCTTATTCGACTCAAACGTTCAATCCAAATAATAGTCGCGTCATATGAAATAGCCCGTTTTGTGAAACGCCAATAAAATCATATTAATTTCACATCAGCTTTTATCAGTCCATTACTGGAAAAAGGCCTTTCCTGTTACTTATAATCGCCACCATAATCGCCACTCTCTGGGCAACCGGGTTGGCGATCGCAGTAATGTGAAAATTATGATGATGCACACAGTTTTTTCAGTACAGTCAATTTCGTCGACGCAGTTCAGGATTTTGCTTGTATCTTTGGTTAAGAGCCAACTTAGGGCCTCGTGGACTTTGCCACGCTGAATTAGTCTTGTAAATGTTTGTGTTGCTTCATCGTTATTGTGGTATTTTCGACTGTAATTATTTTATAGTCTTGTCAGATTTGTTACAATCTGAGATTATACTGCCCGTCATCAATCTTCAACTAGATAATTGGCGATCGCAGTAGTGTATCATCTCTCTATGATGCTGCCCATTATCAATTTTCAATAGATGAATGGCTACTCACACGTCAATCCCTTAGTCGGCTCTTACGACACCCACGGGAACAGTTCGGGTAGTAATAAATGTATTCTTACTACCATCACCACGCGACAACCACGGCTTTGAAAGACATCATAATTTTCATCACACTTGCTGTCTAAGCGCGACATTGCTTGCGCGCGTAGCGGGAGTAATAGAAAAGTGAAATTCCCTAGGGAGTAATAGAAATGTCAGTACGTCATTTAATAATATTATGTCTTACAACTTATTTTTTGGTTGGCGTGATGAAAAACATTGTATGCATCACGGTCGGTAAGCGGAATACTAACTCGAGTCATACATATACTAACGGCGTCGGGCTTCTAACACTCTCATTAGTAATTCCGTACTTACCTCCCTTGATGCACAATGTACTATTAACCATAGACGTTAAAATTAAGGTTATTTTAATACCACCAAGAAACTTCGTCGCTCGAAAGCCCACCTTTAAAGAATTATTCCGGGTCAAATTATAAATTTGTCGCAATTTGTCTTAAGGACTTACAATTTCAGTAATAATGTTGTTTGCAAGGGATTTGTCGGAAGTACAGCTATTATTGTGACGGTCTTTGATCTATACAACACTCATTATTTCACAATACTGTAACACTTGGAGAAAGAAGCCATTTTAATGGCGGCAAATTCATTTCATTACAAATTACAGGGGACTTCGGAAAACACGAGCATACGTTGACTTAGAAATTCAATGAAGAAAAATCTTAGCTTGTTAACTTTATACAAGTTCCTAATTAAATCATCATCATCATCAGCCTATGATAGTCCACTGCTGGACGTAGGCCTCTCCTATTAACTATGCGTATAGACGCATTAGGAGGTAAATGCCCATAATCGTCACGCTGGGCAAGCGGGTTGGTGATCGCAGTTATGTTTCCACTATGATGACGCTGCTGCCCATCAACAATCTTTTATTAAATAATGGTAAGTGACACTTCAATCCCTTAGTCGACTCTTACGACACCCGCAGGAGGAGTTGGGGTGGTGACAAATGTATTCTTACTGCTGTCACCACACGGCTAATTAAATATCATTAACAAAAGTTGAGGGGTGACGGCAGTAAGAATAATATATTTATAACCACCCCAACTCTTACCATGGGTGTCGTAAGAGTCGACTTAGGGATTGCTGTGTCAATGACCATACATCTTCATCAGCCTATCTCAGTCCACTGCTGGACGTAGGTCTCTCCTATTAACTATACTATACGTAAAGAGTCTATACTATACTCGTAGACGCATTAGGAGGTAAATGCCCATAATCACCACGCTGGGCAAACGGATTGGCGATCGCAGTAATGTGTCCACTATGATGACGCTGCTGCCCATCATCAATCTTGTATCAAAGGATGGTCAGTGACACTTTAATCCCTTAGTCGGCTCTTACGACACCCGCGGGAAGAGTTGGGGTGGTGACAAATGTATTCTTACTGCCGTCACCACACAGCCAACGCATACATATATACACCATACATATTTATTACTAACTTATGACAGAAGATCGTACTCTTCCATATAATAGTATGCAGGGATCGGAACCGGTTTTTTAGAAAAACCTCGAAATAGCTAAATATTTTAAAATGTTTTACACTTTTTATATAGTTTTCAACATTTTATGTAGGTAATTATTAACATCGTATTTTTGAATTACTCCATTACTACGGTATATATTTCATACCGAAGAACGAAAAATAACGGAATTTAAACCGTTCTTTTGTATGGTGACGTGTATCGAGCAACCATTTGCATAGCCCACTCGTTCACGTCGCGTTGTCTATTTAGTGACCATTGGGTGGATTAACCAGTTGGATTGGGTGGATTAACCAAGACTACTCATCGAAAGTGTGAGTAGAGTTACTGCCGCGTTGCCGTGAAGTTGTTTTAATGTTGAAAAGGCTGTAAAAAGGTAAGTCAACTTTTAAACTAGTAAAAATAAAGTGGTTATAAAACAAGATAAGTAATAAATAAACAAAAGGTATTTTAAAAATATCATTCCCTGAGCAAAACTTGAAATACCTCCCACATTTTTATTATCACCACCTAATAATTTCGTTTGTCCTAATTTTCTCAAGTCCTCCATTTCAATTTCCACTGTACCAACTAGATATTACAGTTAAAAATAAAAAATACACTCCTTCTTCAGATTTTCTTGCAAAAATGTATACACTCAGAACTGAAACGTCGTATGTTGTATTTAAAAATGATCGTCTTAAGATTAAAAGGTTCTGTGTTAAAAATTATCGAAAGCCAATTTAAACTTTGCCGTGGTTTGCGAATCTTTGTCCGTCTCGTATAATTTATTTATTAACAGTGAAGTTTGGATAAATATTAAAATAGGAGATTGGTTCTTGGGTAACTCAGACACTTCAGTAATTAGATTGCTTCGAACTAGGTT